>BMAT01002240.1:30117-52933 GCA_019649035.1 Elysia marginata | reverse complement strand
GGCTGACGCTCGAACCCGCGACCTCTGGGCCACGGAGCGAGGCCTCTATGTCATGGAAATTATTTTAGTAAAGAGCTTCTTACTTTTATAACAAATTTATTGAGCATCTAAAATTAAAAACAAAAAACCATAAAGAGTTGAAGGAAAACGTAACTTCACTACAATTACTATTGTATCATGTAAAGTTTAAAAGATTACCCCGGAGCGTGCGGGTAATTTCATTTTATGTACTACATTGTCTCGAAAATATTTTCACGTCTGCACATGAATAGACACGTGCAAACATTAATGGTTAAATATCATTGGTGTTAACACCAGGGAATTCAAAGTTTCTTTTCTCTTACTGAAATCTCATTTTAAACAGCATTGTTTATTTGCGGTTTTAACATGACATTTCTTTTTCTTTTTCATTTGATGATAATATCGGGCGGTGGCTGCAGCAATAAATCTTATCTCTAACACTTCATGGGCTTGCTCAGGATAAGATCTCTCTACATAAAGCAAACATAAAAAAAGAAAACGATTTATATAGACAAACTAAACCTTTTCTTCCAGTCTGTCGAGAGAGAGATAAAGATATTGTATTCAGGAACAATTTGTGTTAAACATAATTAACTGACTTTGCGATTCTATAACTATTCAACGATGCAGATCGTATCCTTTGTTTTTAGTTTTAAGCATTCTCTTTAAGCTTATCCTTGTGTAATTAACTAAAACGTTATACGAAATAACACATTTTCACTGTCCAGTGTTAGCGTATTATAGTTTTTTTTTATTTTTATCAAATACTCTTGTTAACTGCCAGTACTAAAATAGAAGCTTTGCGGCAATCAAGGCCCAGGCATTATCAGTGGTACCAAGAACAACCTACGAACATGCCGAATTGTAGCCTTAAAGACATCTTTTTTAAGAAATATCGTGTGACATACACAAGATTGTCCCCATTTCTATTTGTTCAAATCTACTTTCAAAACTTTCATCAAAGCGTTCAGAAAGTTTGTTCACAATTTAGACAGTTTTGCCCCTATGCCACCTACTATGAGTAATGGAGATGAAATTACTTGTTTTGAGTTACCCGACCGGCTCTGTGGCCTAAAAAAAACCCTCGCTCAGAGATCGGGAGGTACGGGTTCGATCCCCGGCTGAGTCAAACCAAAGACTTTAAAGTTGGTATTAGTAGCTGATCCGCCAAGCGTCTGGCATCATGGATTTAGTGCTAAGTCTGATTGGCCCGGTGTCAGGATAATGTGACTGGGTGTGGAGTGTGCAGCGCTCCGTACATCACAGTGTGGCAGCACGCTTTCAATTGTCCCAAGCGCCGTCTCTGATATAACCTTGTAGTTGAAAAGAGACATTAAAACTCAAACAACCAACCAACCAATTTTGAGTTACCCAGGTACTCTGCAAGTTATTTGTAAATCACTAACACGACCAGTGTGTCCTTGCCGACGAAAGCATTTTATTATATCTCTTAGCAATTATGCTTTCTTGCTGTTGGCAAAATTTTTTTATTTTACAATCAAAAAGCATCGTGAAACCCTCATCACTCGATGCTTGTCTTCATTTGATATTTGTCTGTTTATGTATACATATCTGTCTGACTCTCTTTGTCTGTCTTTTTCTCCTTCCGGCTTATAGTTATTTTAATAAATCATAGATCGTGTTTTCACTTTTCCCTATTTTGTATGATCGTAGTTTTGCATTAATTCAGGTATGCGGGAGGGTTAACAAAACTTTTCCTCGGACTTGTACACGTCTTTGGCTTTACTTGTATAGGAATCTTAGCTACTGGTACATGCCCATGCTGAAAGGTGTGTTGACCTTGATATGAGTGTTCCAAGTTTATGGAAATAATGTTTTTGAAGAAGCTAGAACGTAAAACGTGGCTAAAATAGAGTTATAAAAAAGTGTGATATGTTTTGAATAAATAAGTAGGCCTGGGTTGACTGGAAGATTCATTAGCCCTGACTATAAGATAAAAAATGGCATGGTTTTCTACTATCGTGGAAGCAACGTGTAATATAATTTTAACATCAGTTACTAAATAAAATCAATAGGATGAGATTGTTTAGGCTGATATCAGCTATTTATACTGCTCCTCTTTCTTGATTTCGCTGCAAAAATTTGCCCTGATAAAACTTCTACAGAAAGTAAGTTATGATTTGTTTGTTTTTTAATATGACAACTACTATATTAACTGCTAAAAACCATTTTCATTCAGATAAATATTTTTTCTTTTCAAGCTGTACAAAAATAATTATCTAAAACTTCAATTTCCTTATCGGTCTTATTATTGAGGGTTTTTTTCTTTTTCTTTTTTTTTCTTTTTCTTTTTTTTCTTTTTTTAGGGGAGAGGGTGGAGGGTGATCAGAATAATGTAGAAAATGTAAAAGGGCACAAGTGACCAGTTAAAGGAAACGTTGATTAGTCAAGATGATTCATCTTCATTTTGATGCGATTATATCACAAAGGCTTTCAAATATGCCACAAATTAAATTAATCTTTTTAACACCCAATTCACAACTAAAGCAACATTATTTAAGCTAACATTGAAAGGTGTGAACTTAATAGTTTCACATATCCACATATTTTTAATTATGATACTGATGCATCGCAGCCCAGTTTTGTTGTTGGTAACTTTATGTACTGTTGAGACCTAAAGTCTATGAGAAATCAGTTATTTCGACAATAAATCATATTTTCATAAAATTGAAACTTAAGCTGCTTACGTCTATGTTAAAAGCATAGAAGTTCATTTGACGTTCAATAAAGCATGTTGCTGGTTATAGCTTTCAGTTTGAGATCTAAAGGTGCTGATCTTTACCATGAGATGAACGGGTGTAAACGCAACCGGTCAAGATTTGGAAAAGCACAGCCCTGAATCTTTGACCTGAAGTTGCGAATATGACAATGTTAAGGCTTGAGTTGACCTGAGCGAACAGTACGGTGACCATCCCGTTGATCCATCGAAGGTAGCGGAGGTAGCCGGTGTTAGAATAGCCATCAATTGTGGCGACAGCCAAAAGATGTGCTGCCGTGGGTAGAGAGCAGATCAAGAAGACTCCAGCCACGATGATAACCACTCGAGTGACGCGAGTTTCCCTCGTAGATGTCTGTGCGTTCTGACTGGATGACTTGCCTTGTTGTGCATTGGCAGCTGTCGCATTGAGTTTTCTCCATCTGGTACTATGGCGGAGTTTTATTATCAGAGCCACTGTGCAAACCGTAACTGAAACACACGACAAAGTGGGATAGACAACACTAAAAAGAAAAAGGGCCGTACTTTCCAGCTTTTCTTGAAGTGGTCCACCATGACGTAGAAAAGTAAATGAGGTGGCGTTAGAGTTGGGGTCGAACTGTCTCTCAATCCTGTACACACCGTACAGAAACACCAGCGGGAAACAGCCGATGAGAAAGATAGCAATTATAGTCAGTTTAGTGACTGTGCGGGATATCATGAGTTTGACTCGGGTTGGAAAGATCACACAGAGGCAGCGCTCCAGGCTGATCCAGGCAGTAAGAAGACCTGTTGTTCTAGAAAATGCAAAGTGCGGGTACACTCCAACTAGCCTGAGAACTTCATCACTCACCTGGGCACTCAGGTTTGGAAGTGGGCTCCTCATGTAACGCAATCCAAACACCATACTGGAAAGGACACAGAAAAGATCGGAAACTGCCAATGCGGTGTAACTGATATAAATGGTAGAGGAAAACCCCAATCTAGAATACACGAGTAGGGTGAGGATATTTCCAGTGGTGCCAACGGTACCAGTAGCTATCAGAGTCCAAGAGAACAAAGGTCCAATGCTGAAGTAAACACTCTCCAAGCTTTGAGGCCAGTTCCTACCAAGTATTGTCCCATTTGTCTCACTATGTCTGCCGTTCATGCCTTGATCCATTTCAAACTCTATTGTTACTCGTGTTGCTTTTGCAGAAAATGGAAAATGTTGGATTTATGTAATCGTTTTATGATGGCGATCAGGTGTGTTAATATAGTTTTATGGAGATTTATAGGTCGTTTTTACACCAGATACACAATTATAACGGATTTAAATCATTTTTTTCCTGTGAGCATCTCTGTTGTTTTTTTTTTCAAATTTCAGGACCTTAAGTTCAGGTTTCGGCCTATCAGAAGCTCAGAGAAAAATAAGTATGTTTCAACTTTTGACGTGAATCTGCACTTAGTGAGAGAATTTTATGTAGAACTAAGTATAGTATTAGAGCGAAGTGTGCATTTATGTACAATCGCAAAGTTATCACAGTCACAATTATAGTTTCAAAACCTTGGTTCGGTCCACAAATTTTCAGATAATAATATCAATTCGATTTGTCTCCAAAAATGCGTTTTTCCTTGATTCAAATAATTATATACAATCAGAAAAGCCAATTGTAATGTAGTAACAGAAGTAGTTGGTAAAAATAATGGTGATTTATATTAATTTTCATTTGATTGAAATGACAATGCACGAGGTTCGAATAATATTTCTGACTATAATTATTACTTCCACTTAACCCTTTACGAATCAACCTATCCGGTTTGGAAGGCCGGGAATTTGTTGTATCTTAAATTATACTCTTTGTTGTCGACTTAATTAATACCCTGAAAAAGCAGAACTAGCTCTGACATTAAACGATGGTATATGTGATATTGATGATTTAAAATAAAATTGGCAAGTATACCCCTCGATGACATTGTGACAATATATAATTAAAAATGAGTTGCCTGCTTTATCTAAATATGTATGGCACACCTTTGATTAGACTGAAAGTAATATTTTATCAACGTAAAGAACGCGGAAAACCATAATCACCTAGTATACCTAAATCTATAAGATTGAACAAATTATGCCTTAAAGATTTCAAGTTTTTACAATTACAAAATTCGGCTGTCAAATTATTTCTTACACGAAACATTTTATAGTTGTTCATCTCAGGAAATCCGACCAGCCACGACCTTTCTACCCATTCTGCAAAAGAGTATGTGACTTCTTCTGTTATCTTCATTCTAGTGCCTTCCAGGTCGACGAATAGAGCTGAACAGTGTTTTCAGATAGTGTTTGACGTATCAAAGAAATGAAGAATGTCAAGCAATATAATAACTTTCATTTGTATAGTATTTGTTTCTTTTGTGTGCATATATTAGACCACTGTAGACCTACAACATACACATAACAACAATAATATTGCCATAATTCATGTATAAGTATTATTTTTGTATTTCTACAGAGATGATGTATGTAGTATTTGTATTTGTTCAGTGTACATGAGCTGATGTCGGAAAATTTTATTTGAGTAAACGCTTTCTGCAAATACATCTAGTCATCTTTACATGTTTCCAATTAAACTCAAAACTTTTTCCACAAAAAATGTAATAATTTCATGACATTTTTAACGTTTGATAGCTCAGAAAAAGGAGTTGTTTAAAATATGAGTATTTTTGTACGGTGAAACTTTGTGGCATCAGACACATGTGTATTGATTGTGAGACATATATATTTGTAAATAGATTATTGATATAATATTATAACTATTGTTTTAGGTAAAGCACAAAATTTTTCAGAGCTTTTGGAAAGTCTCACTAACATTCATTTTGGCAGGTACCTCGCGATCCTGTTAATAAAAATGTTTTTGTTTAGCTTTGCTGCATCAAAAGCAATTAATTCTGTGTCATTTTAATCAGTTATAAGAGTTGGTTGTTGTTTTTTATTGTTTTTTCAGGGAGGGGTAGGGGGTGGCAAATGTAGAACTTTGTTTTTGTTTCAGCAAGGCAATAGCGAAAAAAAAGTAATAGCAGCCCAATTAACAGAGTATTGTTGTTTTTTGATTGCGTGAAAAATATTAAGATATTGTGTTACATATATTTGTTGGACAGTCGTCACGAGAAAAATAACAGAAAGTATAACATCCACAAACTAGTGAATAGGGAGTTGAATATTAATGGAACTAAAAAAGATAATTATAAGGATCGTTTTTTTCCCGCAACCAGTCTCAATCTATAAGATGTCATGTTCTCACCCTTGCGTGAACTAATTCCATCATTTTAGCTGAAATCCACGAAACTCGCGAGAATTTCACTAGTTTACTAAGGACATGTATTAGCAGGGGCACACAACTAGCTAAAATAGATGCCTGTAATAGAAGACGAGGAATCAATAAATTTTTAAGATGAGTTTAAGAATAAAAGTGATTAGCTATGATGACGACAGGGAATCAGTGCATATATATGTAGACAGCGAGACAGCAACAGATACAGGAGATAGCGATGTTAGATTGGTATTCTCTAAAGCCGGTACCGCACTGCGGCGAAACCGTCCGCGTGACAGAATATACCTGCACAGAATAGCTTTTACCACATTGCGACAGGAATGTCCCAAGGCAAGGGGGAGTCGTTTATCACGTAACTGAACTCTGATGGGACCTGAGCTTCGGTCATAAGTTAGTTAAAAACGTATTTGTTATCTTCCTTGATTTGAAGAAGGCCTGTGCCTGCCAAAAAACGCACTAATTAATTCAGGGATGCAGAGATCTGATTTATCTTCAAAGTAAAGCTTCTCATAAAAAGGAAGGTTTTTGCTCTAATTTATATAGGATTTTCAAACTGCTTTGCATTGAACCATCTGGACAATAGATAGTGTTACTTTTTGCTCTCAGATTTTCTAGCGCAAAAATGTGTTGCTTTCTTCCCTCTTTTTTCATCCACTTCAGTCTGAGTCTTATCTGAGTTCCCTTAGACCCCTCTAATAAAAGCACTGTCATTTTCTTCCTTTGTTTGGAGATTTTACTTTCTAACACAACATTGGCATCATTGTGTATCATGGCCTTTTCGAGTTGGTTTACTTTGCTTAAAATTTTTTTTAATTTTTTTGGTAATTGCATTGAATAGCAAAGTTTTTATTGTTGGCTGATTTCCTTATTGCTATCCTAATCATCTCCTATCTTTGTTGCCGGTTTAAGTCAGCAAAACTACCATGATCGTTGTCGAAATACTCGTTTACCATTTCAACGTACGTGGATTCATTCAGAACTGATACAACCAGTTGATACTTCGATGGACCATGTTCAAAGGTTGCAAAGTTCAAGGTTACAAAAGTTGACTTCTGGTCGGAGAAGCCTATGTGTTTGGTATTTGAGTGAGGTGTGCAGTTTACAAGATTCTGCTCCAAAAAATATGTAATCTAGTCTTCTCGCAATCGCGGGGTTTCTTCTGCATCAAATATAATTCTTTCCTTGTGGATCCTGTTGACTCCATGAGTCTGTCAGTTGTAATTCCGAGACCCAGATGTTCAGTTTTGATGATAAGTTCCTAAATCTACGTCTAGCTTGCAGTTTATACCGATGTTGAAATGTCTAGCTTACGGTTTATACCGGTGTTGAAATGTCTAGCTTACGGTTTATACCGATGTTGAAATCACCCAATCAATGAATTCCGCCGGGTCCGAATAATGTTTGAATAACATGCTCCACACCTATTAAAAATCGTATATACTTTTTATTTTATATTTGAGGAGCCGCAGATGTTGACAATTACATAGATGGTGTTTTATCTGCAGCTTTAACTAAGGTGATCAATAATTTTTTTTTGATTTTTTGAACAGTGTTTTAGGTTGGCATCTGAGAGCGATTTGCTGAAGAGTGTGACAATACCCTTTCTTTTTTGGGTGTCCCTCATTAAGAACTTAAATAAAACCATTTTGCTATTGGATTTTATAGACCTGTCGAGATACGCATATCCAAGACAGTATAAATAACCTTCTCATGGCGCAAAGCAAATCCTCACTCCACTCGGCGCCTAGGCGGTATTTTTATTGGTGAAATTTTATCAACTTATTTGTTGGCTATAAACTTAAAGTAATAGCTATAGCCGCAATCACAGAGCTGTTTCATTAGCTCTGCTTTTATTTTTAATGATTATCAAAATCCTACAATAAATCACCGTTTTTGAGGACCCAGTATGTGCAGATAAAATGAAAAACACCATTTCTGTTTTCAAATCGGAGCACGAAGATGTCGATCCCCATTTGAAATTAGAAATGATCAGAAAGAGATTGCCAAAAGCAGCCAAATTTTTAGCAAATCAAAGGTCATGAGGTGAAAGAATTCGACTAAAGAACTTATGAAAACAGCTTAACAACGCCTAGAAAGATTTAATGGAAAAAACCATCTCAATAAGCATTTATAAGAGGTAAAAACAAACCAAGGTGAAAATTAGAATAATTGCAGCAATAAAAAAAACTAAAGGGGCTCAATTAAGAGCCGGCATTAAGTGGATAGAAGAGTGTGAAAAATGCTCGAAATTTTTCTATCAATAGAAAAAAAGTAGAGCTGAGTATAACGTCATTTAACATTTATATGAAATATACAAATGGGGTAAAAACGAAGGATACAAATAAAAATCGGCAAGTGATTTAAAAAATGAATTTATGTTTTCTCAAGAAGAAGCTGAGGATGACAAAATAATGAAAAATGGGTCTTCCCCGGAAGAGGAGGGCATCCCTACCGAGTTCCATAAGTTGCTCTGGGAAAACGCTAAAGATCCCCATGTTGTTTGTACAGTTATCACAATGGCACATTGTCGCCGTTTCAAAGATTGGGTGTATTAACCTCACCCCATAACGGAGAAGAACTTGACAGGTTCAATCTTAGAAATCGGTGGCCTATTGATTTTACAAACTTAGGCTATAAATTCTAGCAAAGTTTTGGGCAACAAGGTTAAACTCCGAGGTTAAATCTGTAATCGAATATTTTCAGTTTGCGTTTATAAAAGGCAGTTATATAGATAAAGTGTTAATGCAGGTAGACGATATGTATGTCTGAATTTATTAGATAATAAAAAAAACCGGATATTCCTTGTGCATTTATTTCGAGAGAGCCTTCTATACGATTTCTACGTCTTTTATTCTTAAAAACTTTTGACGGATTGACATTTTTTAAGATGCCTCTAGGTCTTACTGTCTCAAAGGAGATGCTCTGTGCGAAGCGCATGTTTCACAACGGAATATTTTGATATGGAAAGGGGGGGGGACAAGGATATACTATCTCTCCATCTTTTGTCATGGTGGTAGAAATTCTTCTATTGAAAATTAAACATTCTGGATCAATCGAAGGAATAAGATTATCAGACTGCAACACAGTAAAACTGATGCAGTATGCAGATGATGCTTCATTCATGCAATTCTAGATATTTTAAAATGTTTTTTCAAAAATATCGGACCTTATTCTTAATGTAAATAAATCTCTTGACATATTCAATTTGAGAACGTTTGTAACGGAATTTATAAACTAGAATGTTTGAGAATACCAGGACTCTACTTTAATAACCAATTGGCTTAATCGTATACAATACATGAAAAACATGGGTCCGCATGGAGCAAACAAAACCTGTGTATAGCGGGCAAAATTGAGCTCATAGAAACGTATTGGATTAGTAATATTTTACATCGTATGCAAAGTTTTGTATTGCCACCCAAAGTTACAAAAACTGTTAACACATTTTTTTAAATTTCTTTGGAAAAAGGAATACAACAGCAAAAAAGATTTTTTTTGAAAAGTTAAACGACAATCTTTGTCTATAGATAGATTAAATGTGGTGGATCTGGAAAATCTCGTCCTCTCGTTACTCTCAAAGAAAGATGAGCATTGAAGCTTTGCCTGCACATTTCTTTTAACAAGTTCGGGTCAGTTTTTTATTTTCCTTCTCAGATTTTCAACATTTAATTTTGTCAAGACTATAAGTATGAAACGATAAACACAAAATTCTGTGCAACTCTGTTTTTAGATTTACTCTCTAAGATTTAGTGTTTGAAATACTGAGAACTTCATTAAAACATTTAAAACTGATAAAAATTAGCGAAGGAGGATATTTCAGTTTTCATGACAAATTCACTGGACAATAAACATTTTGTTCACGACATTTACTTGGACAGATATCATAATGTGGGCGTTGTAAAACCACTATGACGGGTTGTCAATATTGACTTTAAAGGAATTGAGATAGAGACACAAACTTTCATACACATATTTCTATTTCTTATACACAGTCCCTTGCAGATCGGCTGATTTGCGGTAGGGGTAGCGTGCCGGAGTGGTTAGCGCGTCGGACTCGAGATCTGGAGATCGCGGGTTCGATTCCCGACCATGCCATGTTGCAATTGCCTTGGAAAAGCAATTTACCCTAACTTTCCCCAGTCCACCCACCTGTGAAATGGGTACCAAGCTACAGGCTTCAAATGTATTGGTCTGCTGGGGTATTAGTGGCGCTGCTCTGTGGCGACACAGTTACGCCGAGTGTCAAAGACAAATTTCCCCAAAGGGATTAATATAGTGTATAAAAAGAAAAAAAATAGAATTTAAAATCCGTATTGGTCTGCAGTCACCATTGAAAGTGCGTTTTCTTGCAAAAGAAAACACCTTATAGTAGGTAAAGTTTTGGCCGTTTTGTTGAGAGCTCACTCTTTTGAAGGTAACCATACAGAATCCAAAGGACGGTGAGCATTGGTCTCTTTTGTCACATCAAAATGTCCTTAGTGGAATTTTCTTACCCAAATTGTTATCCTAAATACTTGACGGATTTGTTTTCTCATAGTGTCTAAAATCTCCTAATGAATTTCATTAGTTTTTTCATTTAATTATTTGATAACAGAGCGCATTTTAATCTTCTCGATTGTGACGACGAAAAGAAGCAAAAACCCTTCTTTTTGTTGATAAGCGATAGATTGTGCACTTTTAGGCGCAGAATTAACACAAATATAAAAAGACTTTTCTAGTCTCCCACACAACTCAATACGAGTATAAGATGCTGCAATAAAATCTGTGAACATTGTATTGGAATCTAAGTACTCCTTCATGGTCAGGGAGATTCACTTTTGATAATCCCTCGTTGAAGTTGGCTAAATTGCCATGTTGATACTTAAGAAAAGCATTTCACTTTTTCTTTCTTTACTTACATACCAATTATTTTTATATATTTCTTTTCCCAATTAATCAAATGTTTTTCTGTAAAGAAGAAACAAAAAGTAAGCAAGGCCGTTTATGAAAAACATTAGCTAAAAAAAAAGTTTACACACCATGATGCCTCTCACACTCGCCAAGTACCATTCGCCTGCATTTTGGATCTTATGAGCCTCTCAATAGAAAAATTAACATCCTGGTTTAGTCTCACAGAAATAAAACATTTTAGAATTAGCGCAGACGACATCCCTCATTTTGGTATCCGGCGGTTTGACGGCCACGCAGTCCTGTTCACGGCCGTGATTCGGCTCGCCCGGCACGAACAGTTCTTCCATCTTCTCCGGCGAGATCACAGTACCATCCTCTACCCACACAAAAACCTTGTTCTCATTCCGATCGTCTAGACCTACCCAAAGAAGATTGCCTTGAGCCAGTTGCACCAATAATGCCAATTTGTCGAGGGTCTTGGCTGAGGCCAAGAAAGCGTTCTGTTCCGAGCAAAGTCGAAGTGCAACCCAATAGTAAACTTTCGGTGCACCAAAGGAAAGGCAAGTGCTGATGGTTTTGTTACCGTCGTGGTAGTGGTACTCCTGTGAAAGCAATAAAACATATGTCGATAACTCGGTAAGAAATAATGAAAAAATCAAGCATTGGCAAATATGAAATAGAAAAGTGTAATGATCTTCCTCAGAATATAACTTTGGATGCGCAACATATGACTGATGGTGGGTATGCTGTACTACATTGATACATTCACATATCTTTTTGTAATATATAACTTTTTGAAACCAATGAATCAGGGACTGGTTCATGTATAATATCAGTGGGGAAGTTTTGGTGACATAAATCACACGTTAAGCGGGTGTCCAAAAACTATTTTAAAAGGATATAGTTTTACAGTCCAAATAGATAATTATCTTTTTTATTGTGCGCACTTTGCCTCCTCTTCATTCACACAGATAGACAAAACCGGTTGTTTTCAATTTCTCATCTGAAATCAAGAATCACTTGAAAAAAAAAAGAGATTTTAAATGTATTAAATCGACACCATTTATGAGGCCGTGTGCTTAAACAAAGGTCAGTATTGTGCTTTATAGAATATTGAGCACGATACAATCCTTTGTCCCTACAAGTCACGGTGATTTAATGAATTAAATATCTGAACTATTCTCTAAAGACTTGTGAATTACTAATAGAAGAGCTTCGTGGCAAAACAAGCTATAGACCATTGTCAACGAGTTAAGAAAAGGGCAAAAGCTGTCTTATTTCCTTGTTTTTTGTATTTTTATCCCAGAGTATTGGTTGATTAGCATACCGTTTGATCACATTTAATAAAATAAAAGAAAATATTAAAACAAGTTATTGCCGCTCAAGTATCGAAAGTGTTAGATATAGATATATCAATCTGTATCACTCAAAAATAATTGAAGCCTGCTCAAAATCTCGAAAGTGTTAGATATATATGTATAATATTAATAATAATAAATAATGAAGAACATTTATATAGCGCTTTTACAAAAAGCTCAAAGAGCATTAGACAACAATGACATTTACATCTTTTCAATACACATTCACAGAACAAAATCAAGTTCGGACAGATGCATTTGGAATAGGTGCGTTTTTAACGCAGACTTGAACTCCTGCGAGTCCTTTATCTATCGAAAGGACAGAGGAAGCGAGTTCCAAACGTGAGGAGCTGCATATGATGCTGATTTTCCTCCATAGGTCTTAGTTTTCACTGCAGTTACAACTAACGAATTTTTACTGCTACTGCGCAATGTGCGAGATTGTTTGTAAACGCTAATCATAGATGACAAATACAATGGTGCTTTGTTTTGTACTCGTAGAACTTTGTGACAGAGTACAGCTAATTGAAATTTACTCCTATCATCTACAGGAAGCCAATATAGATATACAAGAAGCGGTGTTACATGCTCCCTTTTGTTCTTTTTTAGGATCATCCTAGAAGCATTATTCTGAGATCTCTGAAGTCTCTGAATAGATTTTGAGGGCAAATTAGCTAGTAAAGAATTACAATAATCAAGCCCTGGAAAGATAAAAGCGATACAAGACACATCAAGGATGTTCTACCTAGTAAAGATGACATTTTTCCAATCTTAGAGAGTTCACAATACATTTTATTTTTTTACAGATATTTCCAATTTGAATATTGTTAGACAGCATGGTGTCAAAATACACCCCTAGGATTTTTGCCTTATCACTTTATGTTTTCATTTCCAACTACAAAATTACCACTTGGCATGACACGCGTATCACGCTTTATCATTCAAAAATAATTTAAGCCGTACCTGAAATCCAGGCTTACAAGCACTGTTCCCAAACCGATATAGACTGCTGTTCCCAGGACGAACGACAGGTATCTCAGTATCATACCCCGGTCTCCAGAATATTGGGCGGCACATTCTAGAGTTGGCATCATACAGAAAGCCCTTTGGTCGGCAACATTCGCCTTTTGTCAGACGAGCACATTGGATTGGATTGGCTGTATCAGACCACGTGATGCCATTGTTGTCTTGGTATTTATACAAGTCAAGGGAGGTGGCCAGCTTGGAAAAACTATAGTGTCTTCCTGGTGACTGGCCATCTATGATAGGCCAAATAAAAATTAATTATATTAAATCATTGAGGAGCATGGAAAAAAGTGGGGTAACATTTAGAGCTAATAGTCCTTCATAAAGTAAAGTTTACAAAAATGAAAACCGTTCGTAAAGTATTTAAAATATAAAGATAGGACAGTTTACGCAAAGACTATCTAAAGTAAAAAAAACTATTGCAGATCTAATATGCGAAGGCCACTTAAAGTTTCTAAGTAACTAATGAAAACGAATGCGAAATTGATTATACAAAAAGAATAACTGAAAGGGTTGTATGTCAACAATGAAAACTGGATAGAGCCTTTCTGTTCTATGCCTACCTATATATTCTTCAAATTAGAGCCAAGTGATGTTAACAAATAAAAAGTTTTAGAACTTCAAAGCACAGCTGTAATTTTGCTTCCCGACCTAAAAGAACAAACATAAAAAAGCGGCAAGTTTTATCAATGATGACCTGTAACACTAATTCTGAAATTTTAAAAGAAATTTGAAAATGAAAGCTTATTTTGAAGACTTTTGAAGACGTTGTAAAGTCGATGTGCTGTTGTAAAGATTTTTGCCACAAGAACCCTGTCAAAAATCAGTAACTCTGAAAATATTTTATGAAAATACAAAATCAACTGCAACAATGATATTTTAGGATTGCCATTTATGATTGAACCTTCTAGTTAGAATAATTTCATGAAAAATCTGCCAGCTTGGGTACCATTCTAAGAATATTAAATTTATCTTGTTAAATTTTTGTTTGTAAAGAGCGTAATTCTCTCAAAGCAAAACAAGTGGAAAGTCGCCATTACACTCATATGCAATGATTTATTTAATTATTAGGAAATAGTCATTGATCTTAATTGTGACCAATTAAAAAAAGAAAAACCTCAATATATTAAGACAAGTAATGAGTTAAAAAAAGCAAACTTATACCAGAGGGTAAGAGAGAAGTACATGCAATAGAAGACCCACTTGCCTCCAAAATAATCGCATGCTTTCAGCGTTTGGAATAATGTTAAGATGATTATGTTGAAGAACATCATGTTCCACATACCTAGAGAAAATGAAAACAGTCAGTATTGTGCATTGTCATGGAGTCCTTATCCTTATGAAGGAAAACGCACACTCACGTTATATGACGCTTTGGTTTTTTTTTGAGGATTATTTTAAGACTAAATTGAAATTCCATGAGCCTGGCTGTAGGGCAAGAGGCACGCGATCGCTGTTGGAAAATTTAAAAAATAAGATTCAAACTACGCCGTCCCTCCGTTTAATGATTATTTAAAGGTTGTGCCTTTCTAGTTTCTCTTTCCGTACCGGAGTTCTACTTAAGTTCCGTTGATTGGAAAGAAATGATAATAATTGGTTTTCCGTTTATTAAATAAGAAGTTAATAAATAGTGGCTTTGCCTATAAATTATCGCAAGTTTTACAGAGTTTAGTGCGGCTATGTGTGATATCGGGTACAGATTGGAAATTGATTTTTGAACAAGAATTGTCAAAGAAGCCATATCTTTAAAAACTGGGCGTAGAAACAATACTTTAATAACTCACAGCTCCATCGAACTTTTTGGATGAGTTTTTAATTCGATCGAAGGGATTCAAACATAAAAAACAAACAAACTTTTTTTGAGTTAGATCCCTTTAAATATAAAAGTCCTCTAAATTTACATTTCTACTCATGTATGGGGTGAATACATCTGAATGGCCGGGTTTCCGAGTTGTGATTTATTTGCAATGGTTGTCTTAAATAATTGACCATTTTTCAATTTAAGAAAAAAACATATATCAGCTACTACGGTTAGCAGTCTGGGTTTCATAATCCTAAATAACATGTTTGAAGTAATAACGCGTTAATAATTATAATGTGTGCTATAATATATCGGCTTCATTTAAAGGATAGGTAAACAATGTAGCAGTAGCGTAAAACTAATGATGTAAAATGGATGGTTTCAATCTTTTGTTTTTATCTTACTAACAAAAGATGCAGGTGTAAATCACGCAAGATTTTAATTAGTTTAAGTTTTCAGTTCTATTGAAAGATTAAAACACATATAAACCAATAAAATTACTATATATCAAAAGTTTAAAAAGAAAGTATATTGGTATAAATCACACAGGTAAATTGAACTTCCGAAGGAAACAACAAAATTTTAGGCCAGAAAATGGGTTTTGAGGTTTCCTCAATCTGTCATGAGTTTGAAATGAGAAAAACGTTGTAGCAGCTAACCATAACATAAAATTTCTGTTTCATTTCTTTTCTTTTCGCACCGTTTTTCTTTCCTGCAGGTTCCACGAGGACAAAATGAACCCCTTGTGTTGAGGTCTTAGATAAAACTGATGAGTACTTTAGACAATAAATGATTAATGAGAAAGTGAGATCATAGGACTAGGAGCTCAGAACAAAACCGGAATTGCCCATTTGATTGCCATTTGTGGCGTTCTTTGACTGCTTTGGTGTTAACGATGGTAAAAAGGATGTTCTAAATAACAAAAAGGCAAGATGCTCGAGGAACTTTCAGTTTTTGGTCTTTGAACTAGTATAATGAGAGGTAAGGAACTTAGTTATGCCAGAAGTGAGACGCTCTGGAGTTCGTGCAGGCTACTCTCACCGTATCTAATATTGATCAGAATCTTTACAAATGGAACAGTCTTAAATCAGCTAGCTGTTGCATATTTAACTGCTAAAACCTAAAACGTGTTGTTAAAGGTATATGTCACGTGCACAGACCTTAGCACCGTGACTAAGCCTGATGAAACACATATCGAACATTTCAAATTATAAAAAAAACTTACAGAAGTACGTTATTTCTTCCTCCTCTTCTGTTTCTACTTTAAGATTTCATGCAGAAAATCAAGTTTCCTTCAAAATATAATAAAATATTTAGTCAAAAAATTTCAAACATTTTTAAAAATAAAAAACTGTATTTCTTACACTACTAGAATCTTTTGAATCGAAAAATGGAGATCCGATTTCTTTAAATTTAAATATGTCGAAAAACTATTGTTCTGGGGTATGTCATTTAGTTTAGGTAGATTAAACACGATCAAAATTTTTTCTTAATGAAAATTAAGTTAAAGCTCTATGTTCGACAAATACAGCTCCTCTAACCTATTTGAATAACTTTTTTTCCAGATGTGACACATGCAAACGTTAAAAATTATCCAGATTCATTCTCAGTTGCAGTATTTTTGTTGTAGTTATAGCAGTTCAAGCAGCAGCAGCAGTATTAGTAGTAGTAGTAGTAGTAGTAGTAGTAGTAGTAGTAGTAGTAGTAGTAGTAGTAGTAGTAGTAGTTGTTGTTGTAGTTGTAATAATCATAGTAATATCTAAATATATAAATATATATAGCGCTTTTTACAATAAAATAGAGTCTCAAAGCGTTTAACAAAATTAAAGCTACACAATTTCTTTCATACAAGTTTACAAAAATAGGGATAACGTAGACAATTGGAAATTGGAAGAAACAAAATCAATTAAAAAAAAAGATAGATATTTCATTTGCAAGAAAATATGGACAAAAATAATTGTAAATTTAGGGTTCCTAATAATTTTTTTATAATGGCTTAGTTTTTAAACAAGTATGTCTTCAGAACTGTTTAAAGTCTAGATAATGATTCGGACTGTTGGACTGATAAGGGTAGACGGTTCCAAACATCTGGGCACTGGAAAGTAAAAGTTCTGTCCCTATAGGTTTTCAATTTTGTTCTAGATTCGGCTAACAAATTCTTCTTTTCTGATCTTAAAGTCCTTGTAGGAGTGTAAGGTGTAAACATAGTACTCAAATAGGTTGGATAATTTGGAAGATTTAAACATTGAAATACAATAGATGCTGCTCATTCTCAATGCGCTGTTTAACTGGTAGCCAATGCAACTCTTTCAATAAAGGTTTCATGATCATTCTCTTCTTCCTATACACCAATTTTGCAGCGTTGTTTTGAACTTGCTGTAATTTAGCAGTTATAGGTTCAGAGATCCAAGTCATAAAAGAATTGCAATAATCTAATTTTGAAGTTACAAAAACACAGACAAGTTTGTTTGTTGCTTTAACAGAAAGATAAGGTCTAATGTGGGCAATTTTTTCAAATTTCTAGGTAACAAGAACGTCTAATCTCTGAAATTTGATCATTCATGGTAAAACTGTTGTCTATCAATACTCCAAGGTTTTTTTCACAGGCAGAGAAAGAAATTTTATTGCCACACAGTTTAAAATTTGACACATCAATAGATTTCAGTATTGATGGAGCTCCAATAATCATCAATTCAGTTTTATCTTCATTTAATTTTAAAGCGTTGGTTGACATTCATGAGGAGATCGCTTTCACACACTCATCAAGAGATTCCAGGGAAGAACTTATTTGGGTCACGTCTACTGAAGTATAAAGCTGAGTGTCATCAGCATACTTATGAAAAGAAAAATTGAATATCTTACTGAGGTTACCGAGAGGTTGTGTGGACAAGAAAAAACAAAATTCGACCTAATACAGATCCCTGGGGGACACCATACTTCATGAAGGTTGGTTAAGATCTTACATTCTCAATTACATTCTCAATTATAACTGAAGAGTGGCAGCAGCAGCATCATTAGTAGTAGTAGTAGTAGTAGTAGTAGTAGTAGTAGTAGTAGTAGTAGTAGTAGTAGTAGTAGCAGCAGCAGCAGTAGCAGCAGCAGCAGTAGCAGCAGCAGCAGCAGCAATAATAGCTGTATTATAAGTAGTAGAATTAGTCCTATTTCATATTTTGTGAAAGGCAACAAACCGTAAAATTAATGGGGGTTTTTACTTTGTCTTCCTTTGTTTATTTTTTTTCTTTTTCATTATTGTATGCTTGTTTATAAATTAGGATTTATTTTATTTATGTCCCATAATTCAGCTTTTTCTGTATAAAAGTCCCTTCTTTTTTATCCTTTTTGTCTTTGTTTCCGACTCTAGTCTCTTTATCTTAATTTTTTTCTATGCTATGTTACTCTTCCTGAATTTATTATCCTATACTTTTTATTCAAATTCTCTTTTTTTTCAGGGACAGTGATCCTTGTCATTTGGGTTAACGCCCCTTCCCTCTGACTGTCTGTCTGTCTGTCTCTCTGTCTGTCTCTCTGTCTCTCTCTCTTTATTTATCTCAGGGTCTCATTCACTCCTCAAGCCTTCGAGGAAACTCATCAATAATAATTATGACAGGTCTAAACATTCTCAGAGTAACAACAAAATGGCTATAATTTGTTTACAAAATTCTGAAACCAAGTTTACAATTTACGTCAATTCGTTGTTGTTTATTTACCTTCTTAACTGGCTTGAGACCTATTTTCAACACCTTAAAAAGGAACCTCAGGAATTCTGTTATCAATTATGAGTGAACCTCAATGAAATGTCCCACCAGTCTTTATGACCATCCGCGACTTACCAGACGGGGTGGGTCACTTTGAGATATTTTTAGCAATTGAAAATAAAGGCTGAAAGTGAAGCATTGTGGCTGCCCAGAGAAAAGGCGAATATATTCCAGGAAAACGGTATGTAGTTATTCTTGAGAATTTGACCATATAAAAACTTAACTTTTTCTTAATACAAAACGACAGCAAAAAGCCCGTCACAAAACTACAAAATAGGTTTTTCCAATTAGATCAATGATAGTATTGAAACAAGTATTTAAAAATTGGGATTAAAGGTACGATCAAAGATAATGATGGAGAGGATAAAGTGTCCATCACGTAAACTAACCAATTAGTTGACATGGCGGAGATTGATATTGTTATCTTTACTCTCAACTCCTTTGGTCCAAATTCGACATATGGGACCATTTAAAACATTCCTTTTTTTTTACTAAAAACACAAACAGCTTGTAGAAGTGCCTTAAAACTGATGATTTTCCAGCCAAATGCAAGCCCCAACAGGTTTGTCTGACTTACATTAAGCCAGGATACCGTAACAATAAAAGAAAGGCGTAAAAATCCAATTCGTGCGCAAAACAAAAAAATTAAACACCTTCGTAGAGGATAACAAATCGGCTAAAAGTGAACTAGATGGTGACGAAATATGAATTGAGGAAAGTGAAGAAGAGTCTGGTGACGCAAGTAGGTCCCTCATGCACTGGGAATGTTTAGAATGGCTCCTTGCGACTAATTGAAACCGAGGGTTAGAAATTAGATATTAACCCTTTTCACTTTCGGTAAAAAGAAATGATCTTTAATACACAGAGCTAAAAAATTGTATTCAAAAGAAAAGGGGTGGACAAAAGATTAAAAACAAACATGAAATGGAAACCGATCACTAAAACACAAAAAAACCAACTGGGTCATTTTTTAGACAAAAGAACAAAAGGAATTAAAAAAAGGAATAGTAGTAGTAGTGGTGGTGGTGGTGGTATAGTAGTAGTAGTATTAGTAGTAATAGCTGTAGTAGTAGTCGTAGTAGTAGTAGTAGTAGTAGTAGTAGTAGTAGTAGTAGTAGTAGTAGTAGTAGTAGTAGTGTTCTTGCTATTGTTGTTGTTGCTGTTGTTATTGTTGTTGTTGGTGGTGGTGTAGTTGCTGTTGAGCTCTTTAAGCATCTCAGACATGTTGGTATGAGGGAGAAAAGATTTGAGCATGTAAAAAAGTTCCCAGGGTGAAATTTACAATCAAGTTTTTCTTGTTCATTTTTAAACAGAAATAGCAAAATATCTACTTTTACTTAAACATTTAGATGCATGAAGTATTTCTTATAGGAGGAAGCTTTTCATGAGCCTGGGCCTAAAAAGGATACATGATTATACTAACATGTTATCAAAAGTGAATGTTGATCATTTTTATGCATTTAGCACAAAGGTGAAGTGCTCAAGAGCGCATTATAATGTGGGATTACCTTGCCTCCTGATTCGTTTTTCGTGATAGACATAATAATTGTGTGTATATTATTTTTTATTTTTTTAAGACATTATGACGCTGCAGATATTGCTACTGTGATAGTAATTTGTCTTTGGTTTTTGTTACAACGATAGCAAATTTTTGTTTTATGTTTCTGATCATCGGTACCTTTTTTTTTCTAACGAGCAATGGTGTTAACATTCCTCAATGTGTATATTTGCTGTGATTAAACCAATAACAGTATCGGGTACTTGTTTTCTCTCTTTTTCTTCAGGTTTCACATAAAAGCTTAGCGTTGGCATTCCTATGAATTATATTTTTCCCTGCTTTTCATTAAGATACTAAGTCTTGTAAGTTTCTAACATTTTAATTACAAATGGAGGTTAGGTAGCTGCGCCTTTTGCCATTCATTTTCCCTTAACCATCTTGTCATGGTTTTGTGTAACACTAGGAATTGATGTGCTAAGCTGATACGAAATGGTAGTGGCTTAAAGGATCGGCTTCTACCTGGTAGTACCTGCGCCTGTGATTACCTGCGCTGTTGCTTCATTGAGCCATTCTAAGTGCCTCATGCTGTGTTACTAGCATATTCATACTCACTTGGAACGTGAAAGTTGTTTCTTTGTGTTGACAGTTTTATTAATTCTGAGATTAAAGTGTATGATTATGGAAGTTACATTCAGAGCAACTCACATAAATGACCTAAAACTTACATCTACTATCACTAAACTGCTGTAAAAATTAATCACATTCTTCTACACTGCTTTGGGAAAAACCTTAATAATGTATTCATGTTTAAACACCGTTCTACGCTATTCAAACAAAAAATAATTTAAATGTTCAGTTACTTTAAGAAGCAAACTGATGATCCTAAAAGAATGCTACAATTTTCCACTAGATTACAAATTCGGGGCTAAGCATGTCTACATCTTCGTCTAAAGTGTAAAAGTCGTAGCCCTTACCCGTGACATTAAACCACCCATGCATTAGATTATAACTTTCAATGAGTTATTTTATGGATTCGATGTGACTTTAAGGCAGAGGAAACATGTCAAAGGATCCCGAGGGTGGCCTTCTGATTTAAAAGCAAACCCAAGTTTCAAGAGTGATCATTTTTAATGTTCACAGTAATAGACTCTTCTCGAACTCAATTTCTCTCTCAACCCAACCTCTGAAGCTATACAAAAATACAGGTTTCTATACTGCATGTATTTATATCAAGAGCAGGCTAACTAGAAAAACAGACTCTGCTAACATTACCAAATGATACCAATTTTGCATAATAATAAAATAAAAACCCTATGTATAGCGTTGATAGTCTTTGTGTATTAATTGAGCTTGTTTTATTACTGAAAGCGGCCATAAGTCCCACCTTTTTGTGATAGCCTTGAGCACGTATAATCAAGGGCTGTACCGAATAATTGACCTATTTTGACACAGGGCTGGGGTGTTGGAAGATAACCAGAAGAGTCGTCGTAATCATAAGGCTATACTAGTTCTCACTAATCAAACATGCAAAATAGTTCCAAAACTTTTGCAAGCATATGACAGTTCAAAAATAGCTTCTAAGCAATAGAAATCTTCGTAGCAACCAATATCATGCTTTTAATAAAGCATTGTTCTTTCATACGAGACGAGAGGTCCTTTTAGTAGAGTGAAACTGGCTTGATCTATGTCCTTCCGCTAGCAGGGTCATCTCAACTTGCTGCTGCGGCAGATTTTCTTGTCCACCTTGGTAGATTCTTTGCGATTTAGCGCAGTGTATCAAGGTCTTTCTATAATGGTTTTTTGTTCAGTTTATGGCAAAAAATTGTTTAAAATCGTTATTCAGGATAATTAGACGAGTCCTTTTTATTGCCATAATGCAATCCAACATTTGATAGTACAGTTAAAAATTGTTAAACAATACTCTCATCAGATAAAGTTATTGAAGGAACATAAAACTGCAAAAATAACGATTATCCAATCTGAATACGCGTCCCTTTAAAGATAAAGTGTTTGAAAAGGAAAGGAAAGCGTGCACATAAAAACTGTATTCGAGTTGGAATAGCAGAATGCCATCAGTTTGAAATTAAGCTTAATGTCAATTTTGTGAAAAAATACCTAACCCAAATGCAAAGTTAACAGATAAGTAATGTACGTTGTTTTGATCTAGTTTGTGGTGTAATGTTTGGATCTCAAAGAAAAAAGTTGCGATTCCAACAAAATGTGAGGCAGACCATGGAACTCAGGCGAAACTCTTATTTCCACGTTTTATTGAGTTATGAATATGATCTGTAATGTTTTTCCTTTGAATGATTTTAAAAACTATTACTCTAGCTTTTTTATTACTTAAGATGTTTTATGTTAAATCAAATAAAAATAGTTTATAATATGAAAAAATGTTGAATTTAAAGGGCTATAACTCAAAACTAGTCTAATAGATTTTGCC
>BMAT01002239.1:397228-408552 GCA_019649035.1 Elysia marginata | reverse complement strand
CCACGACCTCCAGATCGCAAGTCCGACGCGCTATCCACTCTGCCACGCTGCTTGGTAGAAGCTATTCGGTTACGTTCTTAGAAAAAAATCCGCCTATTTCAGCGAATTTGGCCACGAGCTCTTTTTTCCATTTTTGACAAACCTCTAAAAGTGTAAACGGCATGAAAAAGACCAACGGCTTAAAATGGTAACAATAAAAAAGACCAGGCCATGAGCAGGCCTGGATTCAGGAAAGTTCGTGAATAAAATAATATGAAGAAATTATTGCCATGAACGGGTACAAAAACTATAAGTGGATTATAGTCAAAATTGCCATAATAATAATAACAATAATAACATCTAAATTTATATAGCGCTTTTTACAATAATTTAAAGTCTCAAAGCGCTTGACAAAATAAAAGCTACACAGTTTCTTTCATACAGGTTTTCAAAAACATGGATGATTAGACAATTGGAAATTGAAGAAAAAAAATCAATTTAAAAAACAAAGATAGATATATCAAATACAAGAAAACATGGACAAGAAAAATTGAAAATTTAGGGTTCCTAATAAATTTCTTATAATGGTTCAGTTTTTAAATAAGTACATGTATGTCTTCAGAACTGATTTAAATCTAGATAATGATTCGGACTGTTGGACTGATAAGGGTAGACGGTTCCAAACATCTGGGCCCTGGAAAGTAAAAGCTCTGTCCCCGTAGGTTTTCAATTTTGTTCTAGGTTTGGCTAACAAATTCTTCTTTTCTGATCTTAAAGTCCTTGTAGGAGTGTAAGGTGTAAACATAGTACTCAAATAGGTTGAGAATATGCACATATTGGGCCCTTCGCTGGTGATTGAAGTCAAGGCTCTCATTATATTTTACAGTGTATTTGATTTTAGTGCTCTATACACGTGAGTAGGTTATATTATACTACGCCGCCGATAGTTCTACTTGTGCCATTAAGTCTTGCAAATTATGCAATGCACCTTGAACCGACTATTATAATTACTAGTTATGGCAGCCCGTGCTTCGCATAGGTAATTGATTGGGTACATGTAGAAGATACCATTGACTTTATCAAACTTGATACCACCAACATCATGTGAGAAAAATATGTGAGAAAAAAGCCTAGTCACCCATAGATGAAAATGTTAGCGAATACGCCAATAGACTGAATGATTTTTATTCCAGATTCGATAAACACGACTACCAAGACAAAATAAAACAAGAAATGGAAGGGTTTTTGAATGGTCCGGGTCCGCATGATGAATATAATGTAAGTGAGGATGAGGTTGCGTGTGTTTTGAGAAAGGTTGATGAGAGAAAATCAAGCGGACCCGGCGGATTGAAACGTTGGATTCTGAAGCACTGCTCTGACGAACTTAAATCTATGCGGTCTTGTTTAACATGTCTATAGCAGAGCATAAATTGCCACCAGCTTGGAAAACATCAGAGATTATCGCTGTCCCTAAAAAATCTCAAGCTAAGAGTTTAATGATCTTAGGCCAGTTGCCCTCACATCCATTGTTAAAAAGTGTTTAGAGAAAATTATTGTTAAAGAAAAGATGTTTCTCTGATTTTCAAGATCCCATGCAGTTTGCGCATAGAGAGAAGATGCAATTCTTGTGTTTTCGCAGAATATTTACAAACATCTTGATGTACCTAGAAGTTATTGCAGAAAACTGACTCAATGGTCGACTCAATTATAAGGAAATGTAATAACATTTGTCAACCAAATAACGAGTTTCCAAACACGAACTTATTGCACCTCTGTAAAATTCAAAGCAAAATCATATCGATAGTAAAAGATAAACACCACCCATTATACAACCAAACAAGTTTCTCTGAACTGTCAGGAAAGCCTTTAAGCATCAAATGCAGACTAGAACGCTATAAAAAATCGTTCTTACCGACTGCCATTAAAGTCATTTAACTGCTATTCATGCTTTTTTTTACGAGCACATACTTCATTGCTTGCAAGTGGGTTTTTTTTTTTTTTTTTGGTCAATGTACTTTTTTTAAAACTGATGTTCTTGTATATATTTTTTTTTGTGTACATCTATGTTTCTTGCATTAACGAAAACAATGTGCCTCTTGAAAGGACAATAAAGATTTATCTATTCTTATCTTATCTTATCATTTCTCCCTTCCATGATCTCTTTCTGCCACCTCCTTAAACTCTCTGTCTATATTTCTCACCCCCACTCCATTTTTCTCATTTTAGTAAACCCCATCCCCCAATCGAAATTTCTAACTGTTTCCCACCCTAGTACCTCTATTCTAGTCTAGAAAGAATAAAAAATCATTGTACATTGCTATCTCTGCCTTGGACTATTCATTATAGTTTCTCCTTGCCCGAATCATCCGTTTTAATCAGTGCCTCTGTTTTAATGCAATCGTAAGGGTCTCTCTCTCTCTCTCTCTCTCTCTCTCTCTCTCTCTCTCTCCATATTTTCTTTCACTCAATCTCTTTGTAGACAATTTTAACGGAATAAAACCAAGGTGTAAAATCCAGCTTCATATAGGCTGTCAGTATATTTTATTGGATTTAACACAAATGAGGTCTCATCGGCCAAGATTATTAGATATGGAAAAAAATTCACATGGTGTGAGCAAGTCATCTAAATCATAAATATGCAAGGTGTACATTCTGCATACAAAAATACAGCAAATTCAATAGCTTATTTAACAACTCCAGTATAAAGAGTGTATAAAATGATCGTCACAAGTAGATATCATACGTCGAAAGTAAGATAATTTTTTACTCACGTAGATTAGTTTCATCAATACTCAAGATCAGAATAGGAGTTACCAAAATAATAGGCCTATGTCAGTTTATAGTACAAACCTAATAATATGTGGGAAATTATTAATTAACAACTAGACACGAAAGCTGTAAAGATATAGTATTACCTGCCTTCGTGTGGGAGCAATTTTCTTCCTTAATGACAGTTGCAGGTAGATCCCTTGGCGCTGCTCAGTGGCGACACGGTTTTTCACAGCTCTGTGTTATCAGTGTATTGGAACTTTAAGAAAAAAAGACGCCAAGCACCCTCTATTTAGTCAGATTAGGTACTCAGGCACATCAGGAAGACCAATTCTTTTTAGGTGCAAACACGAGCGCTATAGGAAATCCTTCATGCCCTATGCTGTAAAACTTTTGCCATGAATGAAAAATGCCTGTGTATGTTTACTTGGGAATCTATGATCTACATTATTTGTATATGTCTAAAAATGTTGAAATTGTTTGGTAGCTAGTATATATATGTGACAGTGTGAAATTAAGTGATCTTTGTTTACCTGTAAACGTGCTTATGTCTTCTGTATTTTCATGCTGTAAAACCAAAACAATGAGCCTTATGAGGACAATACAAGATTATTTGAACTTGAACTTTGAACTTTTGTACAATCTTATTGCTTTTAGCTGACTTGAGATATGGATTAAGAGTTTTTATGAGAGCTTTCTCTTTCTCTTTGGTGCGCTTTCTTTTGGGCAGCGAGTTCAAGACTGACTTTGAATGTTAACACAAATTTACCAGTTTAACGTTTGACCTTTGAACACTTCTTAATCTTCCGAATACTTAACTTTTTATGCCTCTGATTAAGGCTAGGCTCGGGCCTGATTTAGTACATCTTTTCGTGAAAGAAACTTAAAATTCTTAAATACGCAAACGATACTTCATTCTTACTAGAAAACACAGTGGGCATAAAAAGGCTCTTTCAAGATTAGAAAGACTACAGCAAAGTATCAGGTTTAAGACTCAATGAACCAAAATTCATGTCTATTTTGATCTCAAAGAACAATGAATTAAGAGACACTTTCGAAGGCATAAAACTAGTACAGAAATAATTACTTGGCATTTACTTTAGCAGTACAATGAGTACCCAAGATATTACAGAAAAATGTAAAAGTAAACTAGAATCCTTATAAAAACTAATCAATAGGTGGAGAAAGCGTATTGATTAGTTTTCATCAGAATTCTATTTCACTTTTAACGGAACGAACGATCTAGATTAAGACACCGATCTCGAGACTGGTAAGACATAAAATATTGCCCTTTCTCCTTGCTTGGTGATGGGAAGGAGTTGTGGATCTCATGCCCTTTCTTTCCGACTGATATCATCTCTAATGGGTACTGATTAAAGTCTGGGCAGAGAGGGTTCAACTAGCATCGTTTTAACTTCTCTCCATATCTCGAGACTGGTAGGACATCAAATATTGCCCTTTCTCCTTGCTTGGTGATGGGAAGGAGTTGTGGATCTCATGCCCTTTCTTTCCGACTGATAGCATCTCTAATGGGTACTGAATAAAGTCTGGGCAGAGAGGATTCAACTAGCATCGTTTTAACCTCTCTCCAGATCTCGAGACTGGTAGGACATCAAATATTGCCCTTTCTCCTTGCTTGGTGATGGGAATGACTTGTGGATCTCATGCCCTTTTCTTCCGACCGATAATATCTCTTGGTTCTGAATAAAGTCTGGGCAGAGAGAGAATTCAACCAGCATCGTTTTTACCTCTCTCCAGATCTACTAGATGGATTATGATTTACCGCGTGTTTTCCTCATATGAAAAAAAACAAGAAGGAAAAATGGCAGGTGAACTAATAAAAACTTTGGAGAAATTTTTGTTACATTGTTCATACAATGCAGCTAAGATATGGATGTGAAACGACAGTTTATGTAGGCTAAAGACTGAAGTAACGCTAAAGGAAGAGAAACACAGTGCGCATTGCGTGTATACATTGATGTTTGATTCAATACTAACAATATGATAAGTATAACGTTATGGTTCAAAGCCGACCTGGAGTCTTCAGTACTGTAACAGAATATGCATCATGTTAACCAGGCCATGGTGTGAAACTGGTCGAAACTACTTGACTCGGGAAGGATTTGAACCATCGACATGTAGTAGCTTCGGCATCTACCACCTTGCCTTTTTGGCCATTTCATGTTAAACTATTTATTGCCACTGCTACATTGAGCCTTTCAACATTCCTGATTCCTTATTTATTTATTTACTTTTGAGTTTTGCAGTTACATACCTGTTTAACATCTGAACTCATAAAAAAGAGAAACCGGTGTAAATAAATTATAACCAGGATACAGCAACGGTTTGGGTTCAAATCCCGCGAGCCACTCCACAACCTTTACTCCAATTCCCCGAACATGATGCGAAAAAATATCATACGAGTTAGTTGTTCACTACAGTGGCATGAGGTTTACTTCATAACTAATTTTACAGCTTGGAACTCACTCATCTTGTCTCGTAGGCGTAATATTATGCCCCACAAAAATTTGGTACTAAATTGTGAAGAATAAGGGGATATCAACAAGCCAAGCTATCAGAAACAAACAAAGCTAACAACAAACCACACGTAGATGTTAAAAGTTCGCAATTTCAATCCGCCAAGGTCTTCAATGGTGGCAATGCTTACCAAACAAACGTTAAACGAAAGTGCTGAGATTTCATCTCACAAAACAAGAGATCGAATTGCAGAATGATCAGTACTTTTCACTTAGCTCCCCTCTCCTAATGGTTAGCACCTGAAAGATAATGGGCTACAATGGTTGGGATTACATCTAGCCTTCTTTGAGATGGAATTGATGTAAGTTGAAAGAAACGCACATGTAAAACGCTATGTTAGAAGGTTTTTTTTATCACACTTTTGTTCTCTTGAGACATAAATTTAGAAGGAAAGACCATTTTACTAGCAACAACCAGTCAAAATAAGTTTTAAGTCCAAATTGGTAAGTACTAAGATATTGGTACCACAGAAAAGTTTATTTGCCCTACTTTAAAATGCAACAAAAGAATAAAAAATCTATGATGCTTCTGTGAGAAGTTGAATCCGGATGAAGTCGGCAGGTTTAAAACTTTTGAAATTTCAGAAAGAAGAGAAGATTGCTTTTGAAGTTTGAACAATTACAAAGGTATGAAGTCCTTAGAAACTATACCAAAAGGTATGAAGTCCTTAGAAACTATACCAATTAAAATGAACCCAACACATAAAGCATGAAGTTTCAACACCAATTGCGTTTAAAAATTTGTTTAGAAATAGTTTTACCTACAATATCTGAAATCGAAAAACTGACTTTTGAGCGTCCATTAAACTTGAAAAACCTATATCTTAAAATTATGCCTCGCGACTTAAGACTCAGTTATTTGTGTAGCCTGTAGACAAACATACTGAGTATTTTGATTCAACGCTCTTCCCCATCGTTTTTTAAAAAAAAAGTTTTTGTCAATGGGCTCAATCTATTAGCATGCTTTTTTTTTCTTTTTTTCCAAAACCTGGCCCATACCTAATAATCTCGAGAAGTTTCATGCTTATGTCTCAACCAACGCAATAAAAGTATCGATAGGTCTAGTACTGTTAGAACTTGTCAAAGTGAGTCTCGATAGGACTAGCACTGTTAGAACTTGTCAAAGTGAGTCTTGATAGGTCTAGTACTGTCAGAACCTGTCAAAGTGAGTCTTGATAGGTCTGGTACTGTTAGAACCTGTCAAAGTGAGTCTTGATAGGTCTAGTACTGTTAGAACCTTTCAAAGTGAGTCTTGATAGGTCAAGTACAGTTAGAACTTGTCAAAGTGAGTCTTGATAGGTCTAGTAGGGCTACTGTTAGAACCTGTCAAAGTGAGTCTCGATAGATCTAGTACTGTCAGAACCTGTCAAAGTGAGTCTTGATAGATCTAGTACTGTTAGAACTTGTCAAAGTGAGTCTTGATAGGTCTAGTACTGTTAGAACCTTTCAAAGTGAGTCTCGATATGTCCAGTACTGTCAGAACCTATCAAAGTGAGTCTCGATAGGTCTAGTACTGTTAGAACTTGTCAAAGTGAGTCTTGATAGGTCTAGTACTGTTAGAACCTTTCGAAGTGAGTCTCGATAGGTCTAGTACTGTTAGAACCTTTCAAAGTGAGTCTTGATAGGTCTAGTACTGTTAGAACTTGTCAAAGTGAGTCTCGATAGGTCTAGTAGGGCTACTGTTAGAACCTGTCAAAGTGAGTCTCGATAGGTCTAGTACTGTCAGAACCTGTCAAAGTGAGTCTCGAAAGGTCTAGTAGGGCTACTGTCAGAACCTGTCAAAGTGAGTCTCGATAGGTCTAGTACTGCCAGAACCTGTCAAAATGAGTCTCGATAGATCTAGTACTGTCAGAACCTGTCAAAATGAGTCTCGATAGGTCTAGTACTGTCAGAACCTGTCAAAGTGAGTCTCGATAGGTCTAGTAGGGCTACTGTCAGAACTTGTCAAAGTGAATCTTGATAGGTCTAGTACTGTTAGAACTTGTCAAAGTGAGTCTTGATAGGTCTAGTACTGTTAGAACCTTTCAAAGTGAGTCTCGATATGTCCAGTACTGTCAGAACCTGTCAAAGTGAGTCTCGATAGGTCTAGTACTGTCAGAATCTGTCAAAGTGAGCCTCGATAGGTCTAGTACTGTCAGAACCTGTCAAAGTGAGTCTCGATAGGTCTAGTACTGTCAGAACCTGTCAAAGTGAGTATCGATAGATCTAGTACTGTCAGAACCTGTCAAATTGAGCCAGTGTCACAAGCTTGTGCCTGGTAGGAGACGATTTGATTTTGATAACCGAGTTTCTTTGGATTTTTATATTAGTTCTCGATCAAAGAAAGGTTTATTTATATAGAGAACTGATGAAAGTTGGACTTGATGAAAGTTAAATGTGAATATAGGTTCAGGAAAATGTTTTCTTCCCAAAAGGGATTACTTCGAATGGGAACATTTTAACTTCCAACTCATGGGAATGCGCCAGTGAGTTGCTTTCTACGTTCTCCAAAGACCAAAGACAGCTCAAGCTAAGCAGTTCTCTTCACATCGTGCTGTGGTTGTCCTTAACCGATCTGATACATGGTCCTCAAATTGAAAGATATGGTTAGCATGAATTACTTGTTATAATGTATGAAACATAACATAAAATGAGATTGCTACAGGTGTGTGTCTTTAATAAAAGTCTCCATTAAAGGTGTTGATTGTACGCGGACTGCGGTGTATATATCTGTGACAGAGTTTCTCTAGTAGGCCTACGTGTGTTTTGGAGGACGTTCGATGGATAAATGATAAACGATACGCTGATAAAACACAAACACAGTGACCTGTATCAATATACGGTGGAAGCTACGAGTCAATAATTACCACAGCTTGGCATAATGTGAGGCAATGTGAGCTCCTCTCCGCCACACAAGGCAGACTCGCTTGTATCTCGAACTCATTGCAACAAGTAAAGCCTGGTCGGGCCTAAGCTAAATCGACAGAGCGAAAGAAGTTCCCCGCAAACTGAAATGCCATTGATTTAACTGTAATGAGTTTTTAAGAAAAGGTAATTAAACCGTGCAATCAATTGATTTCCACCCGGTTTAGTGTAAATGTAATGCAAAGAGATGTGGATTCGAGATCCACGCACAATGCGTGTAGAAAAAATCAAAGGGGACTGTGACAAACTGTTACAAGTTACAATGCGTAATGTCTGTTGACAGTTAGCATTTGCTACGCCAGCGGACTTCATCTGTTCTCGATCAAGGTGCCAACACCGACTCGGTCGAAATACAAGGTGGTTGCGTTTTTTGATAACACAGAGACACCAGAAAAGAAAAGACTGGAAATTTGAGGTTTCGCCTGTAATCATGTCATAAATAACAAAATCCCAATGGTAAATACTCTCTATCAGAATGCAGGTGAAACTCCCATATCTTTGACCATTCTCGAAGCGTGATGGCGACTTTTCGGTCATATTTTAAGACAGGCCATCAATACACCACCCAACGTTGCAATGACTAGATACTTCAAGACCGAGGGAAGCAAACGACGAGGCCGACCAAAAACATCGATTGTGACTACGTTAAGACGAGATCTCAAGAGTCCTTGCATTTCACTCATAAGGGATATTTACACCTATACCGAACCTGATGGTTTCTGGCACTTAGGGTGTCAATGACAAGCACCGAAGAAATGTTGGCACACCAATAGCAAACAAAAATAGAGATCTAGTCAGCGTGTTTAATTTTCTCATTGTACTCCAGTGAGGCTACCATGGGAGTGAAATGAGTGGCGCTTGGTGAACCCAGTACCCATCACAGGCACGAATAAAGAAATGGCACAATATTTGTTTACAATTCTTATTCAAATCTTCAAAACGAAAGTCTGATTATTTTTTAAAAATCAGCGTACCAAAATTACCAAAGCGTACGTGAAACAACGGCATTTTATACTTTATTTAAGAATTTACAAATGGTCACATCGCCGCTTTTATTTTCTTTTTAAATGCTTCTGCAACAAAGCAACACCGTGAATGTCTATGTTGTGAAGTTTATTTCAGCCTCAAGGCTTAGGCGGAGATGAATATGCGTGGTGTAAATGTATCGCAGCATGGGTTTGCCAAGGCTGGTTTGTTATTGGAAAACCAAGTTAGTCCCACCATTAGTGTTAAATAGGGCTTATGTCTTCTCCACTGCATTGTTAACTGCCACAAGCATTACTCAGTTTAGCCGACAGGCGGTCAGGAATTTATTGAGGTTCGTCCGGCAGGTTCCCTGTCTCTCCTTTCTAGTGTCTCTGATAACAGTAAGTTCAAACCTTATCACACGAGGGAATCGGCGATTCTAACCATCTGATTGTGTTAACTCAGGTACTAATAGGTGGGGTTATAAGTGTGTAGTAAAGAGGCTGCAATAAAGATAAGGTATGAGGGAATGGGAGAAAGTAGGCTATAGAAGTGGGCTAATCTGTTATCGACCAAGGTATTTGCAACCGATAGGGATTTGATGCTAAACTTTGATGCGATTTCAGTCTTCCCCTATTATTAGCAACTCAAAGAGGCTAAGCAAAGATCTTCGGCGAGAAACATCGTTTTTACAAAAGCATAGTGGTGAGATAGTATAAGATAATTATGTTTCTTTGAATGGCAAGGCGGTGGTTGCCAAATCTAATAATTTTAAATCGACGGTCAAGTATCAACCGAAGGCTAGCATTTTCAAGTCAATTAAAGCCTTCTATAGTGACCTTTAAGAGTACGGTACAACCTTGAGGAAGAATTGACAGCTAACGATCTTACCTTGCAGATTGTACAAACTTACTTTTAAGATTCTGGCTTCGAACCCTAGTGTTACTTTTAAATGGTCAGTCTATACTTTCTCAGTCCTTTAGATCTCCACCGCTATCACCATTGACCAAAAATCAAGAAGTGGATTGTTCAAAATAATGAATGCATGCTTTTTCGATTTGCGATCTCTTTAAGAAGAAAAAAAGAAGTCTAATCGAGCACAAGTCGATAAACATACCGCAGCATTACTTGTGGCGTTCCTTTTTTTTTCGTCATCATCAGCATATTTTCTGTACTCTTCATTATCATTTTAGTCTTATTATAACTATTTATCAGCTCAGAGGTAGATAGTCAGATAGTCAAAGCGACTTAGAGACATATAGATAGATAAATAGACAGACAGGCAGATAGACAGACTCTATAGATAAATAGACAGACAGGCAGATAGACAGACTCTATAGATAATAAGACAGACAGGCAGATAGACAGACTCTATAGATAAAGAGACAGACAGGCAGATAGACAGACTCTATAGATAATAAGACAGACAGGCAGATAGACAGATAGATAGATAAATAAATAGATAGATAGATAGATAGATAAATAAACAGATAGATAGATAGATAGATAGATAGATAGATAGATAGATAGATATACAGATAGATAGATAGGTACATAGATAGATAGATTCATCATAGTCTAAAACTGCTCAGTTTGTTGAAAGGAGCTTATAAAGTATTGATGAGAGAGCCTCAAGCTTGCAACAGACCTGTCGAAAGGTATGCCGTCATATTTATTATTAATATGGGTATATAGATGGGTAGATAGATAGACAGATACATAGAGAGGTAGCAAGTCATGGCTGTAAGTAGAGAAAGTAAAGTATGTTTAAAAAAGCGCTAAAAACAATTTTCAAAATTATCGCGTCAAACTAGTTAACGCTTCGAAATCATTAATGTCTTCCCGAACAAACCAGAACCAACGTGTCCACCATCTGAAGTCCTAAAGGAGCGGAATGATGACTTAAACAGATGTCGCTTTAGCTTTTTGCTGAGACCTCTTTTGACGGGTGCGCATTTCCTCTGATCTTGTTCACGATACATCTATCTCTTGAAGCCGAGAATCGAACTGCTGGCCTCCTGTTTCAACAGCCAATATGCCTAGGCCTTGCTATCAGACAACGTCGCCTCGGTTTAGTTTTATAAAAGAAAGAAAGAAGGAGGGAGGGAGAGAAGAAGAAGAAAAAAGGAGGAGGAGGAGAAGAAGAAGAAGAAGAAGAAGAAGAAGAAG
>BMAT01002239.1:383201-395542 GCA_019649035.1 Elysia marginata | reverse complement strand
TTATTATTATTATTATTATTATTATTATTATTACTATTATTGTTATTCAGTGAAAATAATTATGGGTCTGTGTTAATCATGTCTTTCAAATACTTGGTCAACGTTTTGGAAACATATCATAGAACGTTTATCTTTGTGCGTGTGTGTGTGTGTTCCATTTTAAGAGCTATGAAACGCAACTTTAATTTAAACCGGGTATCACTTAAATTATTTCTTTTTAACTTTTTAAATGTCTGCTATCTGACTAACTTTGTTTCTCTTTTTCTTCTTTCTTTCAGAGCTACCACCAAGATAAAGGCGTCAAGGTGAGTGGGTTTTTTTTAATTGGATGTAACTGTTTTGTGGTTGCTGCTGTCCCCTCTACTGCGACTGCTTACGTTTTCCTGTTTATTCGTCTGTATCTTAAGCCTTTAATATATGATATGTATGCGGTGACGGGACATGAACAGCTCAAATTATTAATCGTAAAAATTCAGATCGGATTGAAAAAGTCGCCCGAAATGTTCCAGTCATTAAATTAACAAGACTGCCTGGGTGGAATATAGAAAGATCAATTTTTTTCCGTCAGGGTACTGGAGAGAGAGGGAGAGAGAGAGAGAGAGAGAGAGAGAGAGAGAGAGAGAGAATATAGCAAGCGGTATAAACTATACACTTACAAAATCCAACGCACAATATTATTTTCTTTGTTGGCACCCTTGCTCTGTTTGGTCACTGTAGCCAGTGTAGGCTATGGTTATTTGTGGGCAGGGCTAACCGACTAAAGCGCTTTTTAGTTTTAGCCTACTGTATTCGGTTGGATTGTACATGGCGAACTACTTCTATTGTCGTCCGTCGATTTTGATGCGCTGAACAGCAGCGCAGGCGATCAGTTAAACCACCATATGTTGGTGTATAGAGAAACTATTCAGCTTTCTCGACATGTTTTGGTTTCTCGTTCCCGAAGATGTTTGTTTTACAGGCTCTGTGGCCTAGCGGTAAGACACTTGCTCAGAGATCGGGAGGTACGTGGTTCGATCCCCGGCCGAGTCAAACCAAGGACTTTAAAATTGGTATAAGCAGCTGATCCGCCTAGTGTCTGGCATTATGGATTTAGTGTTAAGTCTGGTCGGCCTGGTGTCAGGATAATGTGACTGGATGTGGTGTATGCAAGCGCTCCTTACATCACAGTGTGGCAGAACGCTTTCAATTGTTCACAGCGCCGTCTCTGATATAACCTTGTAGTTGAAAAGAGACGTTAAAATTCGAGCAAGGGTCCAACCCTTAAGATGTTTGGTTACAGCATTAGCAACGTGTGGTAAATCAGCCTATTCTGGTTTGGTCACGTTCTCACTCACTGTGGGAGCCATTGAACACTACTAAAGGGACTTAAAGGCTTGAAAAACCTAATATAATAGGCCTACTGATTACGGACTTAGTGCTATGAACCAAGGCCATCGTGCTTATTGCATTGTTGTACTTTTAACACACCGACCAATGCATGGCCAGTGCCTCGTAACCAAATAACAAACAAATCACCGAGACCCAGTAGCTTAATGTTACATGACCATATTATGTTACTTAGACCCTGGACTTACTAAGGCCTACTATTGTAGTTTGTAAATTGACATTTTGCAGTCTCCTGTTTTCTGGAGTACCTCGATCAAATTGACCCGCAGGGCCGGGGCTCGAGATAATCCAGTTGTCGCCTTGAAGGGAAAATGTTGGAGAGGAAAGGGGGGGGGGTGTTCGACAGATAGGCGCCACACAATAGCGATATCGTTATTACTATTTACGAGCATCTATAAGTAAGATACAATATATTTCCCGCAATAAAGAAGTACTTTGATTATTGCGAATTAAACGTTTTTAAGCTTAAATATATTTCCAAAATGGGAGCGATGAATTGTTTAAACAGAAACGAATGAAGTGGTAAGCTCAAGGATTGTGTTTGAATGAAGGAGCGGTGAACGCGATAGTGACGCGCAGTAACAATGCGTCCTCTGTATGCATTTTACGTTCTCTTTTAGATGCCCGTACTTAACTAGTGAGCCTCGATATAATGCAGACCTGATCACGTGGACGGTTTTGCTCGGTAGATCATGTCAAATTTCAACTTCATTGTTTTAAGATTTGTTGATTTACTCAAAACGTAACCATTTTGACAATCCGATGTTTTTAAACGAACCACCACCAGGGATATCATGTGGCGCAATACAAGTTATCTGACAACGCGCATGTTCACACGGGCGTGTTGCCACTAGGAACCTGCACTCTGCACACCCAAAGTTTGCAAAACAGCATCGTTTGAGATTAGTCTTACAATATTGTTTTAGATTCATTAAAGAACAGCAAGCGTTGTAAATAGCCCACAACCAGATTTAAAGTATTTCAAACATTTGGAACTACATGTATGAGGCTAGCCCACTGATTTTGCGCGCTTTAGTGCTGAGCCATGTCTGGCATTATTTCCCTTGTAATGCTGATAGAGGCAGCACCGTCGATGGTAATTAAATTATAAGTATGAATAGGCCTATATAACTGTCAACATTCACTTAGATTCACCGAGAGAGCAAAATTACAACATTCCTCCAAATTACCAAATTATTCAAATGGAATGGCGTTGGAGACTAGGATGAATTTTTTCGCATCGAAAAAAAATCTTTTGATTTATATGTTGTTTTTTTTTCATCTTAATTAAATACTCTGAACTGGTCAAAAATAGTTGTTTCATACGTATGTAAAGGTTTCTTTCAAAAGCAGTGAGCCGGGAATGTAGTGCGTATTCATCAAAAATGGCGGCCGACATACACGATGCACTATTTTGATGATACGCATCGATGACAACCAATTGTCGAGGTCGTGCTTCTCAACACCGAAAGTGATCCTTGAGTTGTCTCATTACTGCAATACCGACAGTTAATAAGTAAAGTGCGCACCAGGTGGCGCGGGCAATGTTGCACACGTTGGCTAATGAGAGATAGTAGTGATAGACTGGTTTTAACCTGTAAACACATTATTATGTCGTGTACACGCACACAGTCTCACTCACTCACTCACTCACTCACTCTCTCTCTCTCTCTCTCTCTCTCTCTCTTTCTCTCTCTCTCTCTCTCTCTTTCTCTCTCTCTCTCTCTCTCTCTCTCTCGCCTTCCACCACCCGGCTGTATTTATTGTCTTCCTCCTTTTGTATATCTATCTATATATCTATTTTTCTATCTATCTATCTACCTACCTACCTATCTATCTATCTATTTATCTATCCATCCACCTGTCTATCTATCTATCTATTTATCTATCTATCTATCTATCTATCTACCTACCTATCTATCTATCTATCTATCTATACACCCGTGATAGTTGTAACTATGCAGTGTTATGCGAAGTAACTTAATCAGCCCCCCCCCCTTCTTTAGAGGAAAATCACAGATTTTCGAACGATGGTTGTCACGCTTAGTCCCCACGTGAAACAAAAATCTTTAACTGTATAATATTTGAACTGGGTTTATGGTTGGTGGGAGTCTATAATGAAATTTAAACATGAACTGTTATAGATGAAGTGTTGATAAAAAGTGCTGATAGGCCTTTTGAGTGGTATGCCTGCTTGTATCGAATACATGAATGATTAAGCAACATTCCGACCTCGATAAAGATCTCATGTAGCTAAGGGCGGTCGCGGAGAGGGGGCTAGGGGGGTAGTTGGATTGAAAACCACATAATTATACTAGGCCTTGTTCGCCCTATCATCAGCACAAAAAAAAAAGATATGAGATTTAATGCGCTACGGGCCCGCTCAGGAGGTCGAAGCCCATAGGGGTGGAAATTCAAGATGACTGGTGGTCTAACGGGGCCCGTCAGCCAAACGTTTGCTGTACAAACCACGCTACTTAAGGGTGTTATTACGTCGTACATTATCGTCGTCGGTACGTAACGTCTCTACTAATTGTTTCTATGCATATAATAACAGCGCTTTAAAACGCGCAATAGTCAACTGCATAGAATGCTTCTGTGGCATCATTGTCAAGTGGTAGGCACTCGACTTCAGACCGAGAAGTCTAGGGATTGAGCCCTGGCTTGGCAGTGAGTAAGGCGTTTAGGCCTCGGGAAAGGCTCGCTACGCGCATTTCAACTTACTCCGGCGTTCAATGAAAACCCAGCTGTAGGCAGTGGAAGATCTTGTCTAAACCCCAGAGTGATGCGTTTTAACTGCAACTACCTTTTGAGGTCATAAATTAATTTGGTTGGTTCGGTCCTGTCGTGGAATTCTTTAAAACCTTCAAAATTTTGGTGCATTAAGCGTTTAAAAACGCTCTTTACTTTAGCTTCTAACACGTAATAAAATTCAAATACATGTACATTATGTGTAGTAATATAGGTGGTAACAATAAAAGGAATAACTGCAACGGTAACATTGACTTTAACAGTAATAGCATCACTGACAATAACAGCAACACTGAAAATAACAGCAACACTGACAAAAACAGCAACACTGACGATAACAGCAACATTGACATGACCAGCAACACTGACAATAACAGGAACACTGACAATAACAGCAAAACTGACAATATCAGCAACACTGACAATAACAGCAACATTAACACTGACAATAACAGCAACACTGACACTGACAATAACAACAACACTGACACTGACAATAACAACAACACTAACACTGACAATAACAGCAACACTGACAATAACAGCAACACTAACACCGACAATTACAGCAACAACAGCAATGAAAATAACAGCACCACCAACATGGACAATGAAAGCAATAGCAACACTGACAATAACAGCAACACTGACACTGACAATAACAACACTGACACTGACAATAACAACAACACTAACACTGACAATAACAGCAAAAATGACAATAATAGTAACACTGACAATAACAGCAACACTGACAATAACAGCAACACTGACAATAACAGCCACACTGACAATAACAGCAACACTGACAATAACAGCAACACTGACAATAACAGCAACACTGGCAATAATGGCAACAATGGCAATAACAGCAACACTGACAATAACAACAACACTGACAATAACAGCAATACTAACATTGACAATAACAGCAACACTGACAATAACAGCAATACTAACACTGACAATAACAGCAACACTGACAATAGCAACACTGACAATAACAGCAACACTGACAATAACAGCAACACTGACAATAACAGCAACACAGGCAATGACAGCAACAACAGCAATGAAAATAACAGAACCACCAACATTGACAATGAAAGCAACAGCAACACTGACAATAACTACAGCAGCAATTGTAATAATAGAATAATTATATCATTCTACCAGGTAAAACCTGACGATTAATAATAATCATAGGCCCATAGACAGTTTGATATATGAATCTATCAGGACATTCTACTATCCTCTCATATTTAAGGCAACAAAAACTTTTATGAAATATTTTTCTTTTATTTTTTTGTTGTCAATGTTTTTTGGGTCATCAGCACTAAACAAAAGTAAGGATGATTAAATCAAATTTATTGACTGAGATCCTATTTCTTTTCTTCCCCAATCACAGCCTGATGTTGGTCGATTTCTGACGTTTGATCATGTGACATTTTGGGTGGGCAACGCAAAGCAGGTAAGATTCGGTCCAGCCTCCCCCCTCCCCCCCTCCTTGGGTCCTGCTGGTTAACTTTGACCGTCACGGCGTTTAATTGCTGGGTATATATGGAAAAAATTATACTTCCGCCTTTGATCCTTGTGTTTTGTCGTATATTTGAATATCTTTTAGGGGCCAAGTTCTGACAAGGTGTCAAGGCAACAAGCGGGTTTGCTCTTCAAAATATTCACACAGAGAGTAACCCATCCGCTGCCTCGACGCGTTGGTGACGAACAGACCTTACATTAATAAATTTAAACAAGAACGCTCTTTCTAGTCAAAATGGTCAAGATTTAGTAAACAATGATTATTGAGAGAAAATAGTATTTCTAGATGGAGATTTGGTGCGGTGCAGTTTTCTTTTAAGGATTAACTTTAAGACTTGCTCTAACTGTAGAGCCCAAGAAATCTAAAAGTATTTCATACACACACACACACACACACATGCACACACTTACACAACAGTCTGCATAAGTGACCTAATCCATTGTAAATGAATAGTCACAGGTGTGGTTCACAGGACGATGACGACGACGATTCCTATTCACTCCACATGTCTTAGAGTGCCGAAGACATGACGAGGATGATGATGGTGGTGGTGGTGGTGACGATGACTCATTAGTCACAATGGTTATCTTCTACGTAAATAGTGAAAACACGATAAAGATAACGCTGGTTGCAACGATGATGATGGTGGTAGCGACACCGATGATGATGATGGTAACGCCGACGATTCAGGGCTACCGTTAGGTCCAATTAGCGGACCAGGGTTGTAGAAATGTACGGCCTTCCACAGCCTACATACGATCACCGCACCGAGACAACAGGACGGGTCCATATCAGAATACAGCGGTCCAGCACTCCTGGTTATCCTCAACCGATGTAACGTCACGGCATCGAGACCACAGACATGGGTCTCTTTCAGGATACAGCACTCCTGGTCATCCTCAACCGATGTAATGTCACAGCATCGAGACCACAGACATGGGTCTCTTTCAGGATACAGCACTCCTGGTCATCCTCAACCGATGTAGTGTCACAGCATCGAGTTCACAGACATGGATCTCTTTCAGGATACAGCACATCCTCAACCGATGTAACGTCACAGCATCGAGACCACAGACATGGGTCTCTTTCAGGATACAGCACTCCTGGTTATCCTCAACCGACGTAGGCTCACAGTCTCACAGTAGCATTACCGTCAAGACAAACACCACGGTCTGTCAGATACAGGCAACGACAGTGTTTCTCTCTCACAAACAGTACTCGGCTCATTACTGACCGATTGTAGATGACACGGACCACTCACTCAAGTCACACTGAGTGTAAAGGAGCAAGACTCTGCGTGGCGGAGAGATTGTTTTATCTCCGACGCCACATCTACCGGTGCGGTGTCAAAGTGACGGCGTTTCGACGTACCCTGTAGCAGCTCTCCCAGGTCCTGTGTCCAGTGTCCGTTTTGTCCAAACTTTTGAAGAATTAAAGAACCTTACTCAACCTGCACTCAGTGCAAATCACTCAAATTTTCACCTGCCGAATTGCACCCTGTACCACCAGCAAACCCTCTCCCTACTACTTGTTTTCACTATTGTTAACTGTTTAATCCAGAACTCATTAAGCGCTTGCTAAAACAATCATTTAATTTCGTTTAAGACTTAAAACTACTCACTGACATTTCGTTTAACCATATAAATGCCCACACACATACATGTCTGTAACTAAAGTTTAAAGCCATGCCTTACCACAAGGCTTGGTCAAATATGAATTTAGAGAGGGCATAATTAAGTAAGAAGAAAAGTAAAGTGCCCTTGGTGTTGGAATATTTATTGGGTGGAGTTTTCATTAAGTCTTCTTGTAAGGCGATGTTCTTCAGCGGAGTCAGGCGGATAACTGGGCTCAAATATCTATGTTCGGGAACCTATCTGAAACGCTGCTCTGTTATATTTAGCGCTTCACATGAATTTTGAGTTGCTTAATTTGTTAATGCTTTTTGTTCCTTGTCTCGTCACAGGCAGCAGCCCACCATGTGGCCAGACTTGGCTTTGAGCCTTTCATGTACAAAGGTCTGGAAACTGGCTGTAGAGAGGTCGCTTCTCATGCCGTCAGACAGAACAAGGTAAAGAAAACATAAGATAAGTGTAGAGGTCGCTTCTTGTACAGTCTCACAGAATGAGGTAAAGATAACATAAGATACGATAAATCTTTGTGTAGAGGTCGCTTCTCATGCCGTCAGACAATCTTCCTCCATCCATCTCTGTATTGATTTGCACCAACCATTATGTGACCGGCTCTATGGCCTAGCGGTAAGACACTTGCTCAAAGATCGGGAGGTGCGGGTTCGATCCCCGGCCGAGTCAAACCAAGGACTTTAAAATTAGTATTACCAGCTGATCCGCCTAGTGTCAGGCATGATGGATTTAGTGCTATGTCTGGTCTATGCCCGGTGTCAGGATAATGTGACTGGGTGTGGTGTGTGCAAGCGCTCCTCACATCACAGTGTGGCAGCACGCTTTCAATTGTCCCAAGCGCCGTTTCCGATATAACCTTGTAGTTGAAAAGAGACGTTAAAATTCGAGCAACCAACCGACCCAACCATCTTGTGCAGACTCATCCCACTGACAGTGACCAAGTTAGACCCCAAAGAGGCTAGTGGTCGTCCTTTGTTTCTTTTACCCTTCAACTTTACTTCACACACAGTCTTCATGAGAGTTGTTCTAGGGTTGCACAAGGCATGGCCAGCGTATTAAGTTTTCTGGTGTTTATCGCAGCAGCTGTAGACTGAGAATAGTTCTGATCTCTTTGATGATACTAACATCTGTTCTCGTGTTGGTCCATTTCACTCTCAGTATGCACCTATGGAACTACATCTCAGCAGCTTCAATCTTTTTATCATCTTCTTTCTTTTGTGTCCATGCTTAACGTAAGATTAGATAAATCTTTGTGTAGAGGTCGCTTTTCATGCCGTCACGCAGAATAAGGTGAAGATAACGTAAGATAACATACATCTTTCTTGTTCTTTACAAACGGCAAGATTGTGCTTGAGTACTAACTACAAGCAGTCAAAGATATTTTTACTCTGGTAGAATGATGCGCTTTGATTTCCGCTGCTCCTCTGTGAGTTCAGAAAGTATTTTGTTTGGTAGTATTCAGCTGGAGAACCCATATAACTTTTTGGTCTCTGATATAACCTTGTAGTTGAAAGAGACGTTAAAATTCAAACAACCAACCAACCCATTCTGTAAATTGATGCAGCAAACTTTGAAAAGAAACGCATGAGAATTACAGTCTTTGCATGTGTCTTTTGTGCCAGTTGTAAGCATTCTACATGTATGTAAATGGCGACTCTAATAATATCATTTCTTTTGTTCTTTCTTTTTTGAAAGTCAATGATTTATGCAATAATTCATTGCTCACTTGTCATATGGACAGCCGGCATCAAAAACGGCATAAATTGAATTGAATTGAATGTACTTAACTTAATCTTACATGACCAGTATTAAAACAACACAGCTCTGATCTCAATTGTTGTCATTTGCACTAATGTAGTCAATGGCTTTCAAAGAACGTCGTCGCTTCGAAATTTCTTTTACAGCATCTCTTTATGATTACTGCTATGCATGGCAACTATAATTCGATCTATTAACCTTCATGTTTGATCAATATTTCCTTTACCAACTTTTTCTTTTTTTTTTCTCTCTCTCTCTCTCTGCCGCATGTATTTTTGTCTTTTTTTCTGTCTGTCTGACTCTTTTGTCTCTGTGTCTCTTTGTCTTTGGGTCTCAGTCCTGTCTCTATCTCCCTGCGTGCGTGTGTGTGTCTCCCTCTCTCTCTCTCTCTCTCTCTCTCTCTCTCTCTCTCTCTTTCTCTCTCTCCCTCAATCCCTCTATCTCCTTCTCTGTCTGTCTTTATGTCTGCACTTTTGTCTCATTTTATAGAACCAGCCTACCTTCCATCGTAGTTTTTTATTTCATTTTTTTTATCGCCAGGAGATATGCAAAATGTTTTTGTGAACTTCGGTTTTTTTTTTTACTACAGGTCAACATAATGATTGACTGTAGTTCTTGTTGTAACTGGTAATAACTTGGGAGACAAAAGACAAGACAAAAAGTCAAAACACACAGGTCAAAGACCTTTGACAGAGTCCTAGTCACCAATTAAATGTAGGCTATAGGCTCAGTTTTATAAGGATATAAATACAACACCCTCTCCAACATCTCCCGGGGGTTGATTGTTATAGAAAATTACTGCGATGCTGGTGCAGTCATTTTAGTCTTTGCCAGCTTTTACAAGGGGTATGTCTAAGGCCTTTGACCTGTGTGTTTTGACCTTTTGTCTTGTATTTTGTCTCCCAAGTTAGTACCAGTTACAACAAGAACTAAAGTCAATCGTTAATTTGACCTGTGGTGAAAAAAGCCGAAGTTCACATAAACATTTTGCATATTTCCTGGCGATAAAAAAAAATGAAATAAAAAAGACCACAATGGAAGGTAGGCTAGTTTTACCTTTTTCCTGTGAACGGAATAATATCGATAAATAGATTGAATGAGACTTTTTACGATATTTTTACAGGTAATTTAAACAGAAATAAAGAAAGAGCTCCTTTAAAACCTTAATGCTTTGCTATGGCAATTAAGACGGATGGGTGCAGCCGTGGAGAAAGAGGGGGGGGGGGTGGTAACAGACCTTCTGCTCCGAGAGGGAAAATAATTATGCTTTAAGAACACAGTCCACACTCCACATACTCTTGTTTCCGCACGATGGATTTCTCTCTCTATTTCTCTCTCTCTTTCTCTCTTTCTTTCTCTCTCTCTTTCTCTCACTCTCTCTCTCTGCCTGCGTATCAAGAAGTACACTATTAGTTTTTTTAGTCTAGTACTTTAGTAGATATCTTTCTACTTATGTATCTGTCTAGAACTATGTGAAGTCATGGACTATGCAATGTTTTTTTTACAGACTTTTTGTTTTTGTTTCTACAGGTTGTCTTTGTCTTCCAGTCTATGCTGGAGCCCGACAAGCCCGCCGGTAAGTACTCTCTCTCTCTCTCTCTCTCTCTCTCTCTCTCTCTCTCTCTTTCTCTTCTGTTTCTCTTTCTCTCTCTTTGTCTGTCTCTCTGTATCTGTCTGTCTCTCTTTATTTCTATTTCTTTCTTTCTCTCTCCCTCCCGTTCTCTTTGTCGCTCGTCTTCCTATATCAATTTGTCGCCTATATTCCCTTGGGGAACACCAGGCTTCATAACTACATTCTGAAATGTGGTGTTCCCCGAGGTTCGGTTTATTTTCACTCTATCCCAAAATATTAAGAAACATCCACTCATATTTGTTTAATTACCTCCTCTATGCGGACCATACTCATATCTATAGATCAGTTTTACCATCAGAAGTCCCGAAACTCTTATCTGAACTTAGTGATTGTGTATGCGTGTGTGTATGTGTGCAGTGAAAGAATGGATGACAGCAAACAAGCTAAAAATGAGCAATGAAAAGACTGACATTATGTGAGTTGGAACTCAATCCAGACTGAAAGAGATTAACGAGATGCATGCAAATGTATGTGGTGAGATAATGGAGATTTCTGATGGAGCTAAAACTCTGAGAGATATTTGTGATAGAGCTATGTGTTTTGAAAAAGCTACCTCTAATGTTCGCGAAAAATATTTTTTTGAACCAAGAAAAATTGGTCGCTTAAGACCTTACATTTATGAAGAGGCCACAAAAATTTTTTCATTTCTGCTGAAATTTCTAGTATTGATTACTTCAATATCATTTATAAAGGCTTAACTGCTGATAGAATTGAAAGACTTCAATCTGTTCAAAACCATGCGGCAAGATGCTTAAAAAGACAACCAATAAACCCAATACTTCAATATCTTCATTGGCTCCCAACCCGGTCTAGAATCGACTAGATCTACAAGATTGCTGTTCTAGTTTATAATTGTTTTAATGGGGTAAAGTTTCCCTTTTGTTTGAGAGATCTGTTAAATCTGTTAAATATTCACAAACTGTCTACAAATCTTCGTTCAAAAAATTAATTAATCTTGACAATTCCTTTTGAGATAATTTAATTTAATTTTGTTATCGCTGTCTGTCTATTTCTTTTTATATTTTAACGTATAATATTTTATATGATAACATGGATATTTTATACATTATTGCATTGTTAGTCAAACGTTTGAACGTAATGACATCTGCTGTTGTAATTGGAGCAAATTTTTTTATGTGTTTGTTCTTTCTTGCCAATCTTAATGTAGAACGCTTTGAGCTACAAGAGAAAAATGCGCTATATAAAAGTTATTTGTTATTAGCATCATGTCTTTTAATGCATATTTTTCATTTGAATAACTACATGTATTTCACTAATTAGTCACTAGCTACATCTATAGATGCATCTTTTGTTGTAAAAGGAAAAGAGAGAACAACAAAAAAAGGTTATGATTATTACCTCAAAGTTAAAAAAAAATTCAGTAGCTCAAAGCTTTTTAGAGCGTCATTATCATTGCCATACTAGCTGCTACCGCCCATAAGTATTGAATTTTCAATCAATTCCTATTTGTCATTTTATAGTAAATTCTATTATGATAAAGAACTTCAGAATAAGTACCTTTATTGTTATCTTTGAAATGATGATATTTTGAACATCTTCACCAAAGCCGCCATCTAATGATCTTCATCATTATCGATCGTTGTCATACTATTGTGAACTCCCCCCCCCCCCC
>BMAT01002239.1:362925-373022 GCA_019649035.1 Elysia marginata | reverse complement strand
CAAGTGTTGTGAACTCTACTTTAGTTTTTAGATCTACAGAGAGAGAGACCGAGAGACAGAGACAAAGAGACAGACAGAGACAAAGAGAGACAGAGACAGAGAGAGACAGAGAGAATGACAGAGAGAGACAGAGAGGGAGAGAGAGGAAGACGGGGGATAAGAAGACAAAAGGATTAAGAAATGGTTAAAAGAAATTAAACTAAATTAAACATTTAATTCTGATACAATTAGAGAACAAAAACAAAGAAAATTTTGACCAATGTCATGTTTATTACAAATTATTCAAAATCTAACGATGATCTTTGACAAATATTTACTATTTAGGCTTGTTTATTACATTATATTAGTTATTTAAAACAACCTGAAAAATACAAAAGGCTTGCTAGGGTTCCCAAAGGAGAAGGAATGCAATTTTCAAACTACAAGGCTAGGATATTATGAAGACAGCAATTTTTTTAAACTTTAGAATGTAAAAAATTGCATGAAAAAATTGCAAGTTCATGGAAAAGATGTTGACACAATAGATTTAGAATAGAGACAAATAAACAAATGTCTTTCAACCAGTCCTAGTGAGACGGATTGCAATCATGAACACTGCGGTATTCTAAGCTTCCAAAAGTTACAAATTGCATGAAATCATCACAACTTTGTGAAAAGACATCCAAACATCTTTTGATTTACAATAGAGAGCAACAGAACCAATCTACTTTTAAAAGGCATTATCTAGTAGACCAGGGATGCAAGCAGCCCATGCTAAAAAAGCAGGAAAATTTTTACACTCTGCAGATACCCTTATAGAACTTTTGATGGACCAATTCAAAGAGATAGATACCACTCTTTACTAGTGCCTACACAGCTATACAACTAAAGGAATTGTTTGATTTTCTGTGACTCTTAATTTAGGATGCTTTCTTTAACATTTAGGTCATATTTTTTAAAGTTTTATACTTCTTTAATTAAAGAAAACTGCCAAAAAATCGGAATTCCTGCAAAAATCGGAAAACTTGCATCCCTGGTAGACGTTTCCAATATCGACGCAGCTAGAATGCTATGAGATACAAATGCATGATTTAAAAAGTTGTATATGAAATGCCAGTTTTCAGGCTATATGAACTCTATGACTGCCAGAAAAACTCACACTCTTAATCTTCAGGAAGCTTAGGAAGCATTTAGAATAAAACCAAACCCATACACACAAAGCCATTAAGGAATAATCTGAAAAGCTTTTAAGGTACATCGAGCAAAAATGGGTGACCTGAGTCCAGATAACTTAAACCGGGATGATTTGAAAACTTTTTTATAACAAGATTATGTTTATATTTTATATTACTAATTACATTTCTCTTTCAAAAATGATGCTGATAAAAAGTGGAAACGAACATTCGATAGTTTATAATCAAACTTTCAAACTCTGATAACTCAAATACAATTTTGGATGTCAACGGGTTGTTGCTTTTTTTCTGGTCAACTATCCTGTAATTTTGGTCAATTACACGTATCCTTTAACTTGAAGTTCTGATATTTAGATCTAAAATGGCCATTCCTAAGCACTGAAACTTAAGGTGACTGTATTGTATGTTGTTGGTACCTTTAATACGGCCACCAGTGAGAAAGAGACAACTAAAGATTAGAATTACATTAAAGAATAAAAGGACAGTTTTCCAAAAGCTTGCAGTACATGTATTTAGAAAGCTATTTGTGTTCATATTCTTTCTAAATCTTGATACAGTGTGCATAAAAAAGTGGACTTACCTTATTAAAGCTTATTTTATAAACACCTTTCTCTCAACAAACCTCAAATTTCGATTTTACAAATTATCGCGACAAGAATGGTAATATTAATATAGTTTGACATAAAAGTTTTTCAATGTCACTACGCAGAACTCAACTGTATGTTATGTGTTTTTCTTAACCTACAATAAAAAATGTGCAATTTTATAACAAACAACATTTTATTGAGCTTGAAAGAAAGATTTTAAATGTTACAAATTTCTAGCACTTTCACCGCAGTCAATGTAGAATCACATGTCTTATTCAATGCTTGTTTGAAAAACGAAGGAAAGCTTAATAGAAAGGCCAGGCAAATGTTACTAAACCTCCTAACTACATACCCATAGGTTTAGTTGTTTCAATCAATAGTTCAGGGGAAAATACAAACAATGCAGGGGAAAATACAAACAATGCACCATGTCTAGTTTTCTACTCTACTTGAGAGACAAATTTATTAAAAGATCAAGTTGTTGCTCAAAGTGACGAAAGGTTCCAATTTTTTAATTGAGAGTCATTACAAAAGAATTCATCTAAACATAAATTCTAAGGATTGCAAACATCGTTTTGGTTTGAACCAGATTTCATTAAGCCAAGAACAAATTTTTAATGGGTACCAAAAACAAAACAGAACTACTATAATAATAAATATAGGTTTCACTTTTTGGCTATTTTAGTTTTTAGTTTCGAAGCTTTTTGTTATCTCAATCTGCCTACTTTAAATTTGAAAATGAGTTAGAAAAATATAAAATTACATAAAAAATTCATAGATTAGAGGTTCAGCTTCATTCTATGATAACAGTATTAACCAATAGAATGGACAAGTGAGTTCAAGTATTTTGTAAAACTGTAGATTGTGCTCTCAAGTCAATTTGGCTCTAATTCGTGATTTTTTCTTTTTTTGTGTGTGAAACAAACAGGAGAAGACATGTATTATTTATACTAACTGCATAAATATTGGGTGGTCCCCCAAAAAACGTCTGCAACTTTGGGGAGCTATATCTCTAGCAGTCTTGGTGCAATGATCATATAATTTCGTGACATGATTAATCTTTTATCACTCAATAACTTGCCAAATATCAACGAAATCATAAAAAAAGGAAACGAAAGATGTTATAAAAATTTAACAAAACTCATGAAAAACACATCGACCTCTGCAAGAAAGCTATTTTGCATCCTTCGCTGTGTACCCTACAAAGAATTGTAAAAAGGGATCTGAAATGAAAGGCCTGCAAAAGAAATCAGACTAGCAGAAAAACGAAAAGTGTGAAAGAGATAGGATGCCTTTGATTGTGGCGCTTTCTGAACCAATCTACCGATCAAGATGCCAAACAAATTATCTTCACCAATGAGTAAATACTTCTCTCTAAAGATTGCCAAAAATAGACAAATTGACGTTATGTACGGAAGAAAGAAGTTGGACATCCCTCTGCAACAGATTTACCACAAAGCAGAAAGACATGGTTTCTGCTGACGTGTGTGAGAATGGCAAAACTGAGATAATTTTCCTTGATATGAAAACTTTGCAGGTCAATTCAAAGAATTACATCTCTCTGCTTTAAAAAAAAAAACCCTTCCCCAATGTCACAAACTTAATCCTCAAGTTGACTTTATTCTGCAACCAGACAGTGCTACTGTGCACACAAGTCATGCAACCCAACAATTTCTCAGAGATCAAGGAGTCTATATCATTGCCATTGATCACTGGCCACCTCAATTTCCAGATTTGAATTCGATGGACTAAGCGAAATGGGACTCGCTTGTTGAGAAGGTCTACATGGGACCACCGATTCCCCTCATTGAAAATGAACTTAAACAAAAATAAAGGAGAGCTGGAGACAAAGAAAGTTGAAGAGGTGAGAAAGTAAGTTGCAACATGGCGCAATAGAGTTAGAGTTGTTGTTCAGTATGAAGGAGGTTCTACAGATCACTTAAAAAAACCAATAACACTGGAGTTCATGAACTGTTTTTTTTTTACATCTTGGGTGCGTATTATCTAGAGTCAAATAACTTTTAAACCAATAAAGCCAAACGCTTAAAGCTTCAACCACCATGACATGAATAATTTGTCTTACTATGTTTCTATATTTTCATGTAAATACCATTAACAGGTGTGAAGTTATGGGGTGGTGAGGTTAGGGACGTTTTTGGGGGGGCCATCCGATGTATGTGTGCAGCGTCATCACAAAAAGAGTCTGGTTACAAATTGACATTTTAGAGCAATTACAATTCTTGAAACCGCTCTGGAGTAAAGACAGGGAAAAGATTATTTTGATATCTTATTATGACTAAGTGACTGCTTTTCGATCAGTGAGAACTATTTCGAAAAAAACGAAAATAAAGGCATTTAAAGATTTCCAATCAAAAGAATTTAAAGAGAAAAACAAGCAATCCCCAACTTGTATATATGTGTTTTTTTTCCAGCCATCATTAGAATGTTTCATTAACATTCATGGTAAAAATTTCTATGTATAACGATATCTCAAATTTTTCGGGTCAAGTTTTGACCTATTGAAAGAAAATATGAGTTTTCTAAATCTACTATCACTTACTGTAACTCAACTCCTTTAGTAATTATGCTGCTACACATATTCATTATAATTATCTAGCAAATTAACAGCCTCAGTGGCATATTTATTTACAAGCACTTGGCCTGTTAAACATCTCATTATGTCTACACTTGGTGTCTAGCTTACATTGAATATAAAAGTTAAAAATTTTGAAGACAAAATGACGTCAATGAATATTCACAGTATTAAAAATTTCTAGTCATAATAATCTATATGTCTTGCATTCTGTCCAAATGAGTTGTAAGTCGGAAGGCTTAGTTTGGAGATGAAGGCATTTAAAGTTTAGTGGGTGTTTAGAAGTCAAAATTTTTTTATGTTAGATATTCAGGCTTAAATTATTTCTAAACAGTTTTCACACCTAATTGATGTTCAAAATTTATTTTTCAGGTGTTTAATTTAAGTTGGTATGATTGTTAAGGCCTCAATGTCTATATTTTAAATCCTGTTCTCTCCCCTTTCTGAAATTCCACAAGCCCTAACCCTGCCGACTTCAAACGGCTCTAACTTCATACAGAAGCATGATAGAGCTTTTCTGTTTGTTGTGTTTCAAAGTAGAGAAAATAATCTTTTCTGTGATACCAATATCTGACTACCTTCAAATTTCAACTTGACTCATTTGGAGTGGTTGCAAGACATATTAAAGCATTTATAGGCGAAAAAAATGCTCTTAAATAGAGATTATAAAAACAGCAACAAAAATAGTTTTGACTTGCGTTCAGGGTGAACAAAGCTAAAGTCTCAAACTCAGTGTTTCAGGAAAAGCTGCTTGATGTCTATTTTTTCCTATATATAAACTAAAGTTTAAATATCTGTTCACAAAATATTAATAATGTTTTATGCATTTTTGGAAACATGAAAGCTTAGAAAAATTTCTCGTTTAAAACAGCAACTTCTTAAGTTTATAGTTGAGAATTGAGACAATTGACTCAATCACTCTAGACGCAAGATGATTTAAAAATATTTTCTCTTTCAGATCATAATAAGGCTCATCAAGTTCATATAAAACCAAATTACTCATATATATATATCTGCATTTTAAAACTATTTTGAACAAACTGTTTATCATTACAGTTAAATACAGACAATTTACTAGACTAGTATAATTCATATTTCTGTTAAAAATTTGTTTAAAATGGGAAAATGCTTTGCTATGTAAGACTGGTGTGGATAAAAACAAAAAATAATCCATCGAGGCTGTAAAACAAAACATAACAAACAAAAAAAATCACAAAACTTAAATGACTGGCATCAAAATTAAAATTCATTTAAAAATTTTTAACTTATGAAGTTTGAAGATAATACAACTTTAAGAGGAACTTATGCCAAGAGTGGCTAGACTTTCAAGGATGGTTTTCTTTAAATTTAATAAAGTAAAGTCATCTCAAGACTTTAAAAATCTGTTCACTCTAAACCATACAAATGCAAAATACAATCGCCACTTGTGTGAACATAAAGCAGATTCAACTGTATGGATTAGATAGGAATAAAAATTGTCATTTCTGACTCAATAAAGATTTAAATATATATGTTTCATAATGATACCAAAAAGAGCCACTCAAGTGGGGTTTAAAAATCTATGTAAATATATATTTGCATAACTTGGGGGGAAAAAATTAAGAATGGTTTATCTTTCTAAATGACATTTCTTTTAAAAATTGATCTGTATGCAAAATATGAACTATGTTACTAAGACTAAAAATGTACAAAGGTCACCATGCATAGCTTTGTCTCATTTTGTTACTGAACATTAAAACAACATACATCTAAAATGATCACTATGAGAACATTCAGCAACCTAATAATCACAAACTCATGATAATAAATTAAAATAAAATGAATTCCACTTGAAATTATTGCTGAAAGCCTTCCATTGTCCATGGACGTTCTTTTGCTCTTTGTCTTTGCAAAGATTCAAATGCCTTCTTCGGAGGCAACAAATTGTCAGAGACTCCATACCGTTTCTTTTTGCGCATGCCAGACATGTAGTGGTCTTCATCTTCCGGGTCTGGTGGCAGGGATCTCCGACGAGCATCCATGTAGGCAGCTGGATGGTAGGCTAACCTGTCAGCTATAGCAGGGTGTGAAGTAGGCAGGGGCAGCGCTCCATTGGTTTCTGAAGGCAGATCATCCCCTTCAGACTCAATTCTTTGACTTTCAATGTCATGGAAGAAACGGCAGTTCTTGCCCATGTGGCATTTGCCTTTCTTAAATTTCCAGCAGACGGGCTGGTGTGCTGGCTTTTTAGGGGCTGCTGCAGTCAGTTTAACATGTTTTTCAAGAATCTGGAACTTTGCCTGCTCTGCTTCGGCGAAAGGATTTGAAAATACACATGTGCCAATTCTGGAACTGGCAGCTTCATTGATGCCTGGCAGTTTTGCACTGCTTAAGTTGTCTAACAAAGGATTTGGTAGTCTTTCAGATTTAACCTCTTTCTTGATGAGGGTCGGATCAAATTTGTGTGACCTTGCTTGATCATCATCCCCGCTGTCGCTGTCAGCTGAGGTGAAGAAATTCTTACTGCCAGTTGAATTGGTCGGGGAACTGGGCTCAATCTTGATCCTGAAATGGAATTTTAAAAGAAAAAAGTAACGTTAATTGTAAAAGACAGGACTCTTAGGGCTCAGATTTTTTTTGGTAGACATTTTTCTTCTGTTTCTTTAGCTATTAATAGTTCATCATTTGAAAGCTAGTGTCAAGGAGGATATAATATATAAAAATATAAATTGATTTGAAAACACAAAAATTGTCCCTGTTAATTTAAGAATATGTATATGCTTTTTAAAAATGCAGATTCTTTTTTCGTTTGCCCTCATAAAATTTAAATTGATATTCTATTAGTTTTGCGCTTTGATCCCCATGCAACTGCAGCTAATAATTTTTTTTTTAATTATAAGGCTAAGAGAGGCAAGAAGAGTTAGTTCTTTTCACACAAACAAGTTAATAACCAACTCATCCACCCCCACCCCCCACCCCCGAGCTATTTACAATATAACAGTAGAATTCACTTATAGTCAACATGTAGCGACAAAAAAGTGAATTATTTTTTAGTATAGTCAAAAAATTAGCCTGCAATCCACAGGCAGTTGGAAACCCTGCATGTACCATAGCTGAGTACATAAATCTTGTAAACTTTTGAATGGAGGGATAACGTTTGCAATAAAATTTAAAAAGGCTTGTACCGCAGTGCTAAATAATATTTACATTAATTATAACTAATCTTTCAATAACAAAAAAAAAGGCAAAACCACACAAAAAATTGTTTTACGCTCAAGTCAAAAAATATAATGAAATAATTTCAATCAGATAATAAAACCACAAAATAATGACTCTATTGGGATTGCCTGACTTTTCCCTATTCCTAGTAATATCAAATACATAGACTCAGCAATACAGGCATATATACCAAACGCTGCACCTCCAACTCTGATGAATTTGAAAGCGATGAATAAAATCCGATGATGTTGCGGGTTAGATAAACAGAATGAACCATCCTAGCTGATGTACAGTACTAGCTACAAATTTTAGAGAAGTCACAAATCTGGAGTCAGAATACTATGAGTATGTTCAAGAATTAGAAAGTGGCTAGCTAAACAAAACGAAGAGAGCAGGCCAAAAATGCTTTACCTAACTAGGAAAGTTTCAGCACCAGAATGAATTTAAGTACTTTAGTGATTTCTTCTACAATAACAACAGGAAGTAAAAATTTGGAGTTAGATTTGAAACGGTGACATACCAATTTCTACCCCACTAGTTACCTTCGGTTTTATTTCAACAATAAATGCACAAAATAAGATATAAAATATTTTTCTCTTCATTTTGTCACAACCAGTGCCAAATTTATCATATGTGCCTCATAAAAAGCTCTTCATATTTGAACATGTTATTGATGCCGAAATGTGTCCAACTGTATAAATTAAGTTCTTTTCAATAGACATAGATTTAAATGGCCATATAGACATCATAATCAACACTAGTAAAGTTTCATAGTCCCGTTCATTTGGCCTTGAAATTTATAATGACGAGAATGGGGACAGTTTTAGCAGATCTGATGTTATTTCAATTTCTGGTCTGTCAAATTTGAAAAGCCCATTTATAAATTTGATGAAATTAAAAATTCTAGATTGGATCCAGTGGTCTTTACAATTATTTTTATGTTCAATTTGCCAAGGCTAAATCGATGGGACAAAAAAACTTAAGCACTGCCTTATCAACAGCTTCAAAAAATCAATTCAACAGCAAATTGAACATTTCAAAATGCAAAGGACTGAATTTCAATCCAATGATCAGCATGACTCCAAGCACTCCTTATAAAAAATTAAAGCCACCTCTCTGGAAGTCTAGAAGGTAGAAGCTAGGCAGAGCGCCTAGCAGCGTCTAGGCACACCTAGATCTTAGATTGCTTTACCTGGAATAACTGAAATTTAGCGCGTAACTTTTTAAAAAACTCATAGTGCTAAATTTAATTTTAAGCAATTTACTTAACATATGACAGAGGTTCTTCTGTCAGTTTTACCCAACCAATATACTCTTTAACAACACAGAGGGGCAACAAGCAACAGCAAGCCTCTCTCAAACAAGGTAACAGATTTTGCTTAAAGTCATTCAAGATTTCAATTGGCAACAGAGTAATTAGATGAGTAGGAAAAGCAACTTTCAAGGACTGAGCGTCAACCAGCCCTGCTTGACTGCAAATTACTTCTGACCTCTAGATTTTGTAACTACATGATATCTAATCTTTTGCTTTTCGTTGAACGTAGTTATTCCAGTAATAAATAGACTCAGTACAAATCCCTTTTACAGTTTTAGTTGAAAGTGAAATCAAATTTTCTGTCACTACCTAGTATGACTATGAGTCACCACTTCTTACCCCCCCCTCCTCAACCACGCACACATACTTTCTTAGTCTTACCGGTTACATTTACTTCAAAAATCCCCTTCTCTTTTAATTTCTACCTCACATCCTTTTCTCTCCCTCTGGCTGAAATTCTCGTAGCATCTACCTTCCCTTTGCTTTCCCTCTACCTAATCTTTTTGGTTTAAACACAAGCTCATCCCTCATCCTGCTCTCCTCTCTCTCGCTCTATAGTCTATTTTTCAATACATTCATCTGTATGCCACAATTTTTATTATATTGTAAACTTCCATTTCATAGGTTTATCATTTTTATGATTTCAAATTTAATGGCCTTCTTTCAGTTTGTCTCTGCTCATCTTCCATGTCTGATTTTGTTAGGAACGTTAATCACTTATCACCCCCCTCTCCTTTCCAAATCTTTCTCTCATTCTAAACTTGATGCTGGTTAACACAGCAAATAAGCTAAAAAGACCAATTAACATTTAAATCACATGCTTAAATTGTAAAAAATATATCTGAAGGGGTCATTCTCTAATCTCTTTTAAAAAAGGACGTTGTTATTCACGCATCCTGTGAGAATAGCACCCCATGTTATTCACGCATCCTGCGAGAATAGTGCCCCGCGTTATTCATGCATCAAGCGAGAATAGAACATCATGTTATTCACACATCTTGTGACTAATGTGAGTGTAGATTCAGTTTTCCTAGAGATTGATAATTTTTCAACTGCAACTTTGTAAGAATAAGAGAGAGAAAACTAAACAGCTGCAGGTTTTTACCAACGATTGCATCTTCTGAACTCAAGATAGGAGCAACAATTTAGACAGCTGCAGGCATTTACCTGCAAATGAATTAATTGTCTGAACTAAAAAAGGAGCAACAGGATTATACCAACTAATATTTTTA
>BMAT01002239.1:31395-42617 GCA_019649035.1 Elysia marginata | reverse complement strand
CCATGCGGTGTATATAAAAAAAGTTGGATGGACTTTTATTCTTACTTTATCTACTTTTTCATAACTTTTCTCTATGTTATCAATTTGGCTTCCGGAAAATTCCTGCAAATTTTTTTACGCAGTTAGTCTTAGTCAAATATTGTCCACCAATACCAACTAGACAAGAAAAAAAAACAAGACTAGTTTCAACAATTTTAACCCTAGGCTTTCCTATGAATCAGTCTATAAGGTTCTGACAGCGTATAATGAATGTAAACACTGTCCTACAGTAACCAAAGATCACTCAGTGTAACAAATATTGGTGATGGCAAAACCTCACTACCAACTAAATGACTTTTAACAACCATATAAATATTAATTTTAAACTGTGCATCAAATCACTCTTCATTGATAACTTTGATAGAGGTATTATTCTGAGTAATATATTCATAAAATACAATACTTTAGAATGAAAAAAAAAGGAACATCTACACCAGTTCCGTGCAAAGAAACTGGTGCTCATGAATATTAATTGTACCGGGTACATACTTATAAGGACTAATGATAAAGAGTTAAATTTATCACTGAAAGTTTAAGACAGTATTACAAGCATATCACTTCCCAATAGTTTCAAAGTTTTCTGATTATCAAAGACTTCAAAACAGGAGTAAGGCACACTTCTATGCAACTCTGTTGATTTAATTCACAATACATATTTTTCTCTAAATGTTCAGAAACTATAAACACAAGAAAACCATTTCAGACACAAAGTTGTTAACTATTTAGGTTAAAAAGTATATAACTATTTCATCTTTATAACTATCATATAACTATCTAGCGCACAAAATATTTATCTATTCCCTCTCTAGTACAAGTATGCTATAACATCTAGGACACAAAGTACTTAACTATTCCCTCTCTATAACTATCATATAACTACCTTTCAAACAAAGTATTTAACTATTCCCTCTCTATTAGGACACAAAGCATTTAACTATTCCCTATCTATAAGGGCACAAAGTATTTAACTATTCCCTATCTATAAGGACACAAAGTATTTAACTATTCCCTATCTATTAGGGCACAAAGTCTTTAACTATTCCCTATCTATTAGGGCACAAAGTATTTAACTATTCCCTATCTATTGGGCACAAAGTATTTAACTATTCCCTATCTATTAGGGCACAAAGTATTTAACTATTCCCCCTCTCTAACTATCTCATGACCATTATCTAGGACAAAAAAAAATTTTTCATTCCTTTTCTGTGACTATCATACAACACTTTCGGAAAAAAAAAGTATTTAATTATTCCCTTTCTATGAATATGCTATCCTTGTTTGAGTAGTTAATTTGAGTTTATGTGTCAAGTGCTTCTCAATAAACTTTACAAACTTTAGAGAAACCAATGTAAGCTATACATCTAGAAATTCCAAAACTACATCTATTGACGGCTGTTATGATTTTTAACTTAAAAAAAAGATAAACTGTTTACAAAAGATATAACTTGCAAAAAAATGTGAGATACACAATTTACAGAGATGAAAAATTTTATTTTAATCACTTTTCCAATGGATTGATTGAAAATTATTCATGACCAACCATTTTCAGGGAGTAAAATCTTTCCAACTGAACAATAAATTAAATCAATATTTGATAAGATGTACTGATTCAAATTGTAACCATATGCCACACATTCTCCTGCCTCAAAAACTAGACTTTTTAATAACAATATATATATATATGAATTAATAACTGTTGTTTTGAATGCAGCTAATCAAGTGTAGTTTAACACCCACCTATTTACAATATGAAAAAGACTCATTATAAGTAATAGCACTCTACCATTAGGACGGGAAAAGACCTGTCATAAGTAAAAACACTGCACTGTTACAACAGGAGAAAGACGTATCCTAAGTAAAAGCATTCCACTGGGAATACCTTCATTATAAGGATATGCAATAATGCATTATGAAAAGCACATTTTTCCAAAAACCAACAACATAACCTACACACCCGTATAAGAAACAGCATAAAGAATTTTGCAGAACACAATATTAAAGCCATCGAAGGAATACAAAAGAAAATTAAGAAAAAAATTTAACAACAAAGAACTGAAACTAAATTAAGGACCAGTGCGGCAGCCAGAGGCATTTTTTTTCTTTTTGGCAATAATTTTTGTATTTTGAAATAATGTTTGGGGGACAAAAATCACAGAAAAACGTTTATTTTGTCATTTCCAATGTTTGGTTGCCATGGAAACCGATTTTTGTAGATGCCATATTGGAAAAAAATAGTAATTTTTAGGCCTTTATAATTCAGAATCTAAAGAAAGGGATTTGCATTTTGTAAACAGTAAATTAAAAAATTTTGTCAGAAGCATTTTTCCTTAGCTGCTTTTCATCTTCTTTTATTTTTTATTTTTTGAGTTTGCATAAAAGATAAAAGTGCCAAAACATACTTTTTTTTTCAAGAAAAATATTTGTAAAAAAAAAATATTGAAAAAAGCTTCTGACAAAATCAAGAACAGTGCATTCATATGCAAAGTTTGAAGTGCATTGCTTTACAACTTTTGGAGATATAATGTACAAACGTAAAACGTATGTATAAAAAAAGACATTTTGAGAAAAACGCAAAAGAAAGTTAAATAGAAGGAAAAAAAGGAACCCTGAGGCAATGCAGCTGTGTATGTCTACCCTCCCCATGTCTCATGCATGCCTGCAGTTCAGCAAGCAGCGTTCTGTCACCTCGCTGTCAGAATCACTAAGTTTAGATTTAAAGCGAGGACCAAAGCTATTTTTAGATGCTAAAACTAACAAGAAAGACTTGAGAAAAATATTCCTATGAATTTGAATGGCCTTCACACTGGTCGTTGTTTGTGTTGACATCGCACTCTTAGAAAGTGGACTGTTCCCAAAGTACACTGTAGACTAGGGTTTATAATAGGATCTATAGCTCATACGAAACGCTAAAAACTTTGTATTTCCTAATGAAATAGCGCATTTTATAGCATTTTGACATAGTCCCGACCTTCAAAATTATGAAAAAAATACTTATAGGTGCCTGAGGAAGAAAAATCCAGTGCCATTGTGTTGAGAAAAGGATAAACTTTCATAAATTCAATAAATCTGAAAATCGGCCATGGGACCTCTATAACCCCTATACCCCTATTCAGAGGGGTGCCACACTTGCCCTTAAGAGACAAAGGAAATGGGATCACTAACCTGGTAGGTCTCATCACTCTCAACACAACCTTCATGGTTACGTAGAAAGTGTTTTGTTAGTCTGGATTAAGATCAATGATGATTGAAAGATTTAAGGTATGAAATTAGCGGTGGATCGAAGTAAATAAAACGAGTATATGGGTTAAGATCAAAGGAAATATTACAATCACATTCTTCAAAGCACCCATTCTATACATCTGTGGCACACTAGCATTATCTGCTTCTGTTTGCGTAAATTCCTATGTGCCGCATTTAAAAATTTGGGCAATAGAAGTCTTGCAACAACAAAAACATGACAGGAATTTTCTCAGAATAATAGAAAATTTCAGTTCGTTTGATAAAAACCATAAGGTGCCATAAACTCAAAGAATTTGCACTGCATAAATACATATCAAAGTTGTTAATATTTTTCTTATCAAGTGCAAGAGAAGGCATTCAGTCATGAAGTATTTTTATTACAAAGTCTCCTTTGCATTTGGCCTTGTTTTGCAGGTCTGAAAGTCGACAAGAAATAGGTGAAAGTCTGGGTGCTGTGTGATTCTGCGGAGTTAAAGTAGCAAGCATTTTCACTCTATGGTGCTACGGTTCTGGTATAAATAATGATATGTTCATCTATAAACGTTTTCCATATAGTAGGCAATAGTATAGTACTGGTTTGATCAAAATATTTCACCATGGTCACAAGACATATTCACAATACAATAAGGAGTTGTTTCGCCGCAAAAATACTCCAATGCATATCATACAGACATAAAAATAAGTAGTAAAAAAAAAAACTTATTGCAAATATGAATGACCACCCCCCCCCCCTTTTTTTTTTCAAAGACAAAATTTAAATACAGCAAACACAATGTCCATGATTACAACATATAACTTTCCTCACTGCTGTTGGAAGTGTCAAAATAACAAATTTAAAAAAAAAGTGAGACAGGAAAAGGTTGTCACAAGTTTAAATTTCGTCATTGAATCATGCACTATAAATGAATTAAATGTCTTTTTAAACGGTGGGAACAAATTAAAATTAGACTTGTGGTTTTATGCTCTGAGACATTTTGCGTTGAAGCTTAATGAAAAGGTGTATTTCATAGTTCAAACTTTTTATCGTTAAAGGACAAAAAGTGAAATAAAACAAAACAGCAAAAGAAAAATATTTGTTGTCAAATAATCTCCCACTCAAAATAATTCTGAGCGATTTGTGACTGGTTTTCATTGACTGTCTCATACAGGAACATGACATATGGACCTAGAAATAGTGAAAATGTCAATCAATATTACTGAAAACATTTAAAAATTAGTACAGGTATGGGCAATTATAATTTATAAAGAAAACGAGAAAAAAGTAACAACAAGAAAAATAGTCTGTTGACATGTTTACATTCGGTTTTGCATTTTACATATTAAAATATTGACAGGTAGAAAGAAAAAAAAACAAGAGAGAACACAAAAATCGAAGTAAATATGCTCCTGTTCTAAAAAGAGAAACGTGCAAAGAACACACCAAACTTGCATGAACTCATTTCATTACATTTACTACAAGTACATAATGTATGTACGTATAACCAATGTAAAAAATGACAACAGTATTTAATGTCTGAAACTGTATGTCACACCTTTATGTGAAACGCCTGAAAGAGGTATGAAATGCTTAGAGAGATACAATACACATGTCTAATTCCAACCATTAGTTTTATATTGGATTTCAATGTTCTGTTCTTATCGTTACACAATGTGGTTTTTTTTTATTATCTTATTAATTAAACTGCAGTGCAGTCTGTAAGAGTTAAAGTGCTTGGAAATGGCTAATTTAGTTCTAAATGTGAGAACATCAAGTTCAAGAATAGTTGACAGAGAAAAAACTACCAGTTGGGAACCTAAAACAGATTCGAGTGATCCATAAATTTGAAATACATTTATTAGAACTCGTGTTCAATGGACTCCACTGTAAATAGACCACTAACTCTTTTTCCCGACACTAACACAGTTCTCTACCATTTGATCAAAATGGTAGCACCATAAAACCATTCTCAATAAAACATCTCAAACCTACACACATGCTTCTGATACATCTTTGTTTCATCATTACTCTATTAGTTCAGGAAAGAACTCTAAAGAACCTTACGTTGAAGGATTGAATTCACAGATAAATTAGGTCAATACGTGTGGAACTATTCATTCCCCTTTGATCTGGTTTGGGAGTGAAATGAATACTTGGTGTGACTACAGTTTTTAGCGGGGAAAAAACAACTCATTATTACCAAGATTCTTTGTAATAAAGTAAAGGTTTTAAAAACTTTTTACACACTAGCATCTACTGGTTGGGTCGGTGTCAGTATAATGTGACCGGCTAAGGCTAAGTCACGGTATCCCTGCTAGTCTCTGGGTGGCAGCCCGTACATTGTGATTGGGACCCAAGCCCTGAGAGCACCTTTGAAGTGGAATTGGGCTTGTAAAATATCTTTCAATTAATCATACACACTAGCATGCTAGTTCATTTTCTGAACTTAAATTTGTCAACATTTTAGCCTAAAGCGCAGCGTTTGCAAAATTTCTACAAAAGCAAAGGAAAGGCCTTACTTATCAAATTTTCAAACTGCTTTGTTTACTGCTGTATTGAGTATAAAGAAAAGCTTTGCTGATTGTGGTTTTATTGGATAAAGAACTGAAGGGAAAAAAACAAGAAAAACCAACTAACCTTGCCTCAAAAACTGAGTGTAGCATGAAGAATGGTATTATTACATAGTTGAGAAACGAAAGTAAGACAAAGAAAAGTTCAATCATAAAGTAAACCAATTATACGTATGTCTAGTTGGATAGAGGTTATACAAACACCTTAGAGGCTTCAATATAGTCATGGGTTCATGTTAAAACTTCATCATAAATAATGAAAAATTATACACAAATACATTAAGGACAAACAAACAAAATATTAGAAAAATCATTGAAAATAACCTGTCACTTATGTTTCACCTCTTAATATGGAGACAGCTTTATTCTATTCCCACCTCTGCAAAAAAATTACCATTCTACAGAAGTACAGAGAAAGAAATTGTCAGAAGTAAACAAGCAGTTTCCTCTGGCAATTCTAGCTGAAGAAAGAGGATGCTTCTCTCTACACAAAGAAAAAAAAGAGCAGTCTAGTAAGAGAGCAGAGCCATAGAAAACGCTTTGCAAAAGAAAAAAAGATTAATTTTCATGAAATAAAAAAAAAAAAAATAATAAATGCATCGAAAGCTGGAAAGGAAAGGACAAGTAAACGAGAAAAGGGACATGACATAAAGAAAAATAATCATATTATTTAAGAAAAATGATCATATTATAAAAGAAGAAAAAAAAGAAGGAAAGAAGGGTAGGTACATCAAATAATAATGTCTTTGAATACTTATATGAAGACCAGGAAGAAAGAAGATACATAGTGAGTCCACATCTAGATCTAGCATTGCTTTCTAGCAACAGGGTTTGATGTATTTCCGTTAGCTGAGCATGCACATAGTTTTAGATACACATCTAACGTTGATCTACATTTTTTACATGCTTGTGAAATCTATTGGTAGAAATGACTAACTCCCAGACTGTTTAATGAATCATGTAGGACTTAATCTAGATAAGTCAATGACAAAAACATGGTATTTCATGTTGAGTCTAGATTTGGGTGATCGATACTATATTTATTATGCATTTTGCAATAGTATAATCAATTTTCTCACCATTTCGTGAACTTTACCAATGTTGAATATATATATATATGTATGTTAAAAATGATTTAGAGTTAGTTTAAAAGAGCAAATTTACATAAAGAACTTTTTTTTATAAATGTTAAAGTTTTTGTTAGCAATAGCATTTTAAAGCAATCACTGTATCTAAAATTCAATAACCATATCATTGCAAAATAAAATTTGTAGAAAAGGATGTTACAACTTCAAATGTTGCAGAAGCTAATTTGCTCTTTAGATATAATTTTAATACTATTTAACACAATATTTCATTTCTAAAAAATCGAAGACAAATTAAAATTCTGATTTAAAATATTCAATTGGTTTACTGCAATTTGCAAGGGAAATTAAGGCTAGATTTGAAGAAAATACAGCAATACATTCTCAGCAAAAAAAAAAAAAAACAAGTTTAAAGCAAGTGGAAATAGAAAAAGTTTGGTGAAAAAAGCATTCTTGACACTGACTTAAAGTTAAATGTTCCAGATTCTAATCCTGTCAATGCAGTACAAAAAACAAAGAATGTGTTCCACTAATCGACTGTCAGTAACATAAAATGTTCATCAATTCTAACTAAAATGATAGAAATAACACACATCTTCAAAAGAACGAAGTCTCAAATCAAACGATTAAAAATACATTCCTGGAATTGATTATCTCCTGCTATTTGTACTGAGCTTCTTGCGGAGATGTAACAAAAGCAAAATGATCACGCTTAGAACTTAAGTATGATTTATGATAAAACATCATGTTTTAGCCACAGCACAAAAATTTGTAATATTTAAAGAAGAATCTACTGAGGTGAACACATAACACCTGCCTGCTTAGTCTTGTTAAAGCTATCATTCTATCAAAAACATTGTCCACATCAATTTTTAAATACTCAGTAGACTTAAATGCGTTAAACCTAATAAAATACATATGTTGAACTTGATAAAATAAACTGCATAAACATGAAGAAAAACAACTAAAATATAATCTCATTTTGTGTACACAGCTTTAATACACTTTACAACAGAATCCTTTAAAATTAAATTTCTACCGTATGCAAAACCGTTTTGGTTCAGCCCTAGTAATTTATGGAAAGAAAAATTCCTAAAAGGCATCTAAACCAATCTCAGTTTAATCCAGTATTTCGGTTTTTGCAATTTTAGTTAAAACGGACTCTACAGTAACATTCCCTGACAATTAGAGACTGTTATCGTCCATGATATAATTTCTAGACTAAGCTTCTGTGGTTGCTATTGGGTAGCCTACTCGGAGTGAGCGTGGCCTTGGCTGAGCAAACCCCCAATGCCGAACTTGTATTTGTTGCGCAGGTATGGTATCTGGAAGCCGTCGCGTTTGAACTTATTCCATACAACCAAGCTCAGTGTTGAGATGTTGCCCAGGAACAAGATGAAGTGGACAATGCACAAAGCCAGCACCTGGAAGTGACATTTGGACAAATAATGTAATCAGAATTATTGCATGATATTTTCATTGTGAGCCAACCATGAAAGAGGACTAAAACTTAGCAAAAGGGCCTTTTTCATATGAGGCCTAATCCACTAAAATACTGCGATTGCTTTAATGGGTTCCCTGCTTGCCATTCACAGCCAAATTACCCTCTTGACTCACAGAAGAGTAGCAATTAATGTGCATGACTTAAGCACACTAAAAAGATCTTATATTGCCCACAGCTCTGCCCCTGACAATCAAAGTGCAGTATATTCAGTGGAAACCATATGGGAGATACTGCACTTTGATTGTCAGGGGCAGCGCTTGGTCTATAGTGAGGCAAGAAATTATGTATGAAGCGCCTTTACCAAGATCTAAGACTGACCTGCCGACTCAGAGCTTAATCAAATAGATCTCTAACTTCAAAGATGAGTCTAGGCCACACCGTGACAAGCTTGAGCTAATAAGCTTAAATTTATTGGACTTATCTTACAAGCCAGTGCTTCCCAACTCATTCTGAGTGCAGAGCATTGGTTTTGAACTATGATGCCCCTAAATCTTTTTATTCAAGGACACATTTTTTTCTGTTATCTTTTCTCATCAGTTAAAACAAATAATTACTGGCATATAACCTGCTTTACATCATTCTCAAGTGTAAATCAAACTGCTCAAAGAAATATTTCTGAGATCATGGAAGATACTCTTTAGAGCCGTGTGGCAAAATCCTCTCTAAGGCTATAAGCAGGGATGCTAGCAGCTCATGAGAAAAAAGCAGGAAATTTTTTTATGGAAGTTTCCGAGCGCGCGCTATTCTGATTACTAAAGCCAGCCTTTGACTGTTTCAGTGTCAAGCAAAAACGATTTTGCCACCAGATTGGTAAGAAACTCTCCTTTTACACAGCTAACATCATGCAACACCATCCTTGTCCGAAAATTTTCCTGCTATAACTAGAATAAAAGTCTCCATTGATGTCTTTCTCCTTCATTTGTTCTTTGAAATAGAAATACAATGTGATGTTGTAGATTTCAGACCCAAGAACTTAATTTGGGCTAGATCTAGACTTGGAATGGCCACCATGATCATAATCTAGATTGTTAGCAAATGTTACTAGTCTAGATCTAGGTTTTCTAGTGTAAAGCCAGTATGGCTAAGTCAGTTAATGACTAGCTACACTGTTTCTCCATGTCTAATCTAGATCTATAGAGAGATAGAATAGATCTAATCTAGATTTGAAGAGTAGGACTACTAGATCTAAGAGTTTTTAAAAGCATCTAGCCTGGCACTTGCTTGAAAATTAAACAGATCTAGAAAGGTCAACGAGGTGCAGCAATCATAATATGAAATATCACTGAACAAGATCGCTCTTGGCTAAAAAAGACAAAGTGCACAAGATTGCTCAGGGCTAGATCTAGATGTGATGTAAGAAAGGATTAATAAAGGACTCTCGATGTTTTGAACAGTCATAGAACCATGTGTTCGTATTATCGTAAGATAACTTTATTCATGACTAGGCCTAGAACTACACGGAGTATATATACAAAAGATAAACAAGAAAAATCATAGGTAGCATACTTTCAGTTTCACTTTTGCTTTTATGCCCATTGGCCATTGTGTGGACAGTTTCGAACTCATCACGAAAAAGAAATTGGGCGATGAGGTTACATGTAAAATATAAACGGAAATCGACTAACGGATGAACAAAAAGAAATAATCGGTGTCGCCATAGAATCGGAAAAAGGTTTGTAATTCGCTTCCGATTTTCCGGTCGTCTTTTCTCGGTTTAAGTTCTTACTTCATAAGTTTATAATTTTTTCTAACTTTTTTGTTGCTGATTGTCTGGTTGAAGAAGGAATACCAAAATCGGAAAAATTGGGGGAGACGAAAAAATCGGAATTCCGATTAAAATTGGAAAACTTGCATCCCTGTATAAGGAAGCCATAGGGTATTCTCACTTTGAAAAACAGCTTTCTAACTTGGCATATGCATGTCATTATTAATATCAGTACTGCATCAGCATTTAAAAACAATTTGACACTTTGGAAACCAATGGGGTGAAAAGGAACAGGAATCCAAACTTGTCTCAGAAAAATCAGTTCTTTGTTTGGACAAAGAAACCCTACCATTTTATAAATGAGGCTGTGACAAAAGGTCGCGATTCTGTCGGCTGTGATGGTAGACAAAGTATTTTAATGCATAGCAAAGAAAATAAGGCTGTCATAAAAAGCTCTTGTCTTGTATTCATCTCAAGCTACACAATTTAGTAGTGTTGAAAATTTTATGCAACAAGACCTTACAATTTAAAAGAAATAAAGGAAAAATATAGTTGAAAATCCGTTGTGAATGGTGAACAAAAATTTTGTCCAACAGATTTTGAGAGTGGCCGTTTTTACATTTCTTCATCAATTCTCTTAAAATTACAGACAGAGCATTATGATGCAATTCAAGAAAGTCATAACATCACATCATTATCATGAAATTATTTCTAGTTTCTATGTTATTTCTGAAAATACTCTATCCCCCATGACAACCAATATATTTACGAGGTTTTGTCAGTCTCAGATCTAAAATTTGAGCATCATGTTCCTATTTGAGCTTACCTGCCATTCAACACAAGTTGGGCTTTGAGACAAGTGGTACAATGTGTAAGCATTGTACAGCTGGAAAAACTGGAAGAAAAAAAAGCAACAAATAAATAGGATAAAAGTTTTTTCCATGATGGCGATATAAATGCAGAATTGAATGTATGCTATCAATTGTGAGACTTCTTTGAGTTTTCATTACATTCATGGTTGAGTTTTTAGTCTGGCTAGATTTTTAAAAGTTGATTAACCCTCAGACCAGGCCAGTTCCAATATTTATATAGCCTATGTCTT
>BMAT01002238.1:298681-311381 GCA_019649035.1 Elysia marginata | reverse complement strand
TTATTTCTGGTGTTTGTGACACATGACTTAATTTTCTATTTTCAAAAAAGTTAATGAAATGACACGTGTTGATGTGGCTCTTGCAACAACAATCTTGGCTTTCGCTCAAAATCATAAGTCACAATTTTAGTGCTTGAGTCAAACGATAAGGAAGATGAATATGGGTTCAGAATGACCCTAAGCTGTTCACTGCAATGTTAATATGAAATAGTTATGGATGGGCACGTGTTGACTTTCCTGATGAACCAAAAATCTTGGCTTTCTGCAAAAAAAGTCTAAATTTTCTTACTGTTTTGATCATTGTACAGAATGTCAAAAGATAAGGAACATAAGTGCGGGGTCTGCGTGTCCTTACAAGTAAAGCCTACCATCAACGTGGAGTCCAAGAGGCATGTTGTGAAGACGAGGCTGATCTCAATATATTGATCAATTCTTTTTCTAATTGTATGATAAATACACGTATCGCATTTTCACAACATTGAACACACATTAAGAAAAGGTTGGCATTATTCGGTTTCGGATTTTATATTCTAAGTATAAACTGCTTGTATGTGGCAAATACAAGCTTGTTTGTATATAAATGTTGTGTTCAGGACCGTTATTGCAACGTCTCGTACCAACTTTCTTTTGATCCTACGATGAACATGGTCTGTATAATTAAATGACTGTTATTAGATCACATGACCAGAACTAACACTAAGACCCACATCACTCCTCTTTGGGCTAAAGTGGAATCAACTGCATGACTTCATTTACGTCCCCTGATAAAGAGAATAAAACAGCTTTTTGTGAAGTTGCGGTTTTGTCAGAAACGTTCATACACGATTGGTCTTTCCTCGACATTGAATGTCTGCATTCGTTGAATCCTTTCTGCCGTCACTTCAGGTAGTAGCAGAGTGTTGTTATATTCTAATCGGAAGTTGAGTTGTGCTTGTTGTCTAGATTAAATTGTTTCTCTTGCATACCTATGCATTGAGGTCACGTAAAAGTTACTAATGAGAAAAAAAAACTGATGTTGCAGTTTAAGTCCAGTAGAATGTAATGTTTGTCTTTGGGCCTTATTTATTCTCATTGAAAAATAGTTTCAGATTTTTTCTAATGTTTTGATGTTCAATGTGCCTGTTCAAATGGTATTTTAGGTACCACATGCCTCTCAACAGTGGCAATCTCCACTTGCAGTCCATCTTGGGGTAAGGTGGTATAGATCTCAACGACATGACAAAAATAAGCAATCTTTTCGCATATGAATTGCAACATCTTGGAAGGCAGAAGGTATTGTAGTTTTTTCATAGGTTCCAGGTGGTCGTACCGTTTGAATTAAAAATTAAAGCAAGATAACAGTTTTGAAATCTTCACCGCTATTTCTCTATGTGAACTCGTATACACAGTTCATGGTTTTCAGTTAAAATACCCCGATGTTTAATAACATATTACAACTAAGGCCATTATTGATGCTCTTTTTTTCTTGAAACACCTTGACGTGATAGTCAAGCTACTTAGCAAAATCTAATGCCTCATGTCGGTTATTTTCCGTTGAAGTTTCAAGAGTTTTATTGAAAGTGACACTATTCCTACTCTAATTTAAGAAACAAAAATTTTATGTAGTAATTTTATAATGACCTACCGCTGTAATGAACAAGACAATCTTTACTTTACCATTGATCAGACTTTATCTGTCTTTCTCATCTAGAACGTCAGAGATGAACTAGATTTACTCTCTCAGTCTCAGAATATTTTGCGTGAAATGACCATTTAGGTTTTCCTACTAAGGCCTAAGCCTAACCGCGAGGGAATGGTATTAAGTTTTAGCGTTGTGGTTTAACAATAGTTGTTTAAAAGCTATTATACGTTTATTGTTGGAAAACAAATTGAAGTTTTCTACTTACGATATGATTGTTTTACTGTAATTGGCGTGCAGAAAGAATTTGCACCGATAATAAACCATTTAAAATCAATTGATTCTGACATTTTTAACGAAGTTAAATGTTATGAAAAAGATACATTTTCAAAGTCTTATTAGCATATAGTAGATTTAGAGAAGAAGTAGATGAACGCAGTAGACACACACCGATACATTAAACATCAAACGTTACGGTCGAAAGCTGGGACTAATAATAACTATTTGCAGGTGACACTAGACGTTGCATCACTGTCGCATCAGCTGCCCTTGCTAGGCTATGATAGTGCTTTATTGGGCAACCTGTTTGACCCAGGACACACCATATTCATGTTCATTTTTCTTATCTTTTTATCATGTTTTGCGTTAAAAAAATTTTACAATAAAAAATAGAACTATTATTTTGGCATCGATCCAATTTTTTTGCAGGTACAAATACCGTTTCAATAAAAAAAAAGTAGTAATCAAGTTTTGTATAAAGCCAGAGAGTCTTTAAATGGGCAAAGATAGTATAATTTATTGTGATTTCAGAAAACCACGCAACCAAGTTTTCGGACTTCACATTAGTCAATTAATTATGTGGTTGCATACCATGCGGCTACCAGTTTTAGTTCCTCTGGTTGCTTTTGTTCTGGTGGTGCCCGTTGTCTTGTGTGATGACCAGGAAAATATTAACTATGTGGTGGAGGTGCTGGCTGTCATTGACAAATCGATGGTAAGCGCATGGAAAAACGCTTCTGGAGTTGGCACTGAAGAGAAAGTTTTGGCGGAGGTTAAAAGTCTGTTTTATGAAGTCAATATCATGTACCAAAGTCTTCAAAGGTACAACCTCTCAGTTGAGGTCAGACTCAAAGACGTTGTTTTCCCAAATGTCTCCATCGTACCGGACAGTGCAGTTGTACGCAAAACTGTGAGGGAAAGACAAGTGTCAAGTTTTTTCGGCAAGTGGCTAAGGGCAAATCGACAGTATACTTATGACCACGCCATGATTATGACAAACTGGAATATGAAAGGAAATTCTCCAGTAAACGGTGTGGCGCTAACTGCCGCAGCATGTAGAAGAGAAGGCACATCACGAGTTCGAGGTAGGATGGACTACTCCACCGCTATTACGGTCGCTCATGAGCTTGGACACAGTTTGGGAGCCCGTCATGACAGCAACAAGAAAAAGCCATGCCTGAAAGGCTATGTGATGAGTCCTTCTCAATGGCCAGGCTCTAGGTATAGATTTTACTTCTCCCCTTGTTCTGCTGACAACATGAGATGGTACATTACTAAAAGATTGAAAAACAAGAAGAACAGATGTCTTCTAGAGACAACCAGCCCTCCTATTGTGTCTAAGCGGATGGGTGAGATCGTGTCCCTTTGGAGTATGTGTTCTAGGCATGGCAAGTGGGTCGGGTCGACAAATAAAGGGGATGACGTTTGTAAAAAGGTGAAATGTCGAAGTCGTTACTGGTCTGAGTGGTTCGCTCCACCAGAAGGTATTCCGTGCGGATCTGGTAAACAATGTTTTATGGGATACTGTGTGTAACATAAACTTTATGATTTTATCAATAAAAACTTGTTCAAAGGGCCTTTTTCTTCGGTGTTTGCGTTTTTTTTTTGTGCGCTTCTTCTGTACATTCATGTACTTAGCAATGTCGATTTCACATTTTTTAAATTCAGACATTAATCTTCTAATTTCCATAGTGAGTTCCTGAATAGGAGAGTGAGACAAGTGCCCATTTTCGTTTTCAATTGCTATATCGAATATTTGGTTGCCAATAAACTGGCTTAGTTCAGATAATTACTAATTTAATTTTTCTGCCAATCATGACTGCCAAGGCAACGTTTACTAAGTTAATTTTCGCTATCGATTTCGGCCACTTCCAATACCTAAATATTTCCTGTATGATGATTTCGCAAAAAAAAATTTAAACGATAACAATCATAACATGACATCGAAACATTTCTGTAACCAATTTTTTTATATTCTTTGGTAAAAACTCAAAGTTACTATGCACGTAAATTGCGTTAAAAAAACTAGGTTGACTCTTTCCCAACATTTCTGGATTGATCTTAGAATTTAATTTTGTATTTCAATTGTTACGGACAACCGCTATTTCTGAGTTGGGACAAAAATTGGAAATGAAGCAAAGAAAATCATGTTTTGCAAAAAACATTAACACCTATGGGCTTAAGAAAGAAGAGAAACATTCCATGAAGATATGAATTTTTTTTATTATTGGCGATAGATTGGTCAAACTTTAAGAAACGACGATTTTCGATATTTAAAAACTTTTCAAACAGACTCTAACTTCCATCCAAGTATGGTTTGTCCTTTAAGTCCCACCTATTTCCGTATGTTATGATCTCAACTTTAATTGTGCTCCAGTAAAACAACATAATTTATACCTTATTTGTAAAACGTAAAGTGAATAATTAGCAAAATCTACCTTACGAAAACGGTCAATGAAATCTAATAATTTGCTTCGACAATACATTTGCCAACATAAATTTAGAGGGACTTTTTCAACAGATCGGTGGCTACACTAAAATTTGTTATATTCTGCTTGGTTTATTTTAGCACTTCAAAAACGTTTGACGTTAACCAAGAATGCAAGCAAAAAGCTTTGATATACAATAATTGACTTTTGACGATAAGGAGTTTTGATAAAAAGAGTTTTAAGCGGTAACGGCCTAGTCTTTAAAGGAAAAAAGTTTACCCCCAAAAAATAATCCATTTTAATTAATCACTATCTAACTAGTTTCATGAGAAAAATGTTAATTGGAGACAGCTTTCTCTAGATCTAAGGTGTATTCCTAAAGGCACACTCTCCAAGATGCATCCAATTTTCTTTTTTTTCCCCCTTTTTCTTTTTTTTTTTTTGGAGTGGTCGGAAGTTTTGAAAAGACCTCGATTCAATTGATATTTTATGTGTGTAGATTTGAATTAGTTTAATTTTGGAGAATAACGCTTTAGAAGGATCGCACTTTTCAACTTAAACATAAAACCTAAGGATAATTGTGCTAACATAATCAGTCGGGTCAAGCGGGAGCTAGGATATACACAAAGTGATGCGATTTTATTCTCTATCTTTCTTGTAGCTAGCAAAGTGTTGCTACACATAAATACAAATAATAAAAACGTAATAATATACAAATCACTACATCTTATAAGCCAATGACACGAGTATTAATCTTTATAGGAACACACCCTCTCCAGCCAGATGAGGATCTCCTTTAAAGACGTTACTTCTCAAGCCCTGTATCGGAACAACCTTCCACGTATGCTTATCGTCTGTGTCACTGTGATTCCAAGTCAGTTTTCTATGTCTTGCTCACATCGCCTTGTCGGCATTCCTCTGCCTCTAGATCTAGCATGCTCTATCCTTGCTTTAAGAAAATGCTTCTCCAATGTATCATGGCGATTCATAAGCTCGAAGTACTTAGATTTGGTCTTTAGTTGTATAATCGTTTGCCAAAGCAATGCTGGTGTTTATTAATGTGTACCAACGCTTCTATCTTTGATGTCTTTCTTAATAGGGCAATTCTCTTTTTTCCCCGTGCCTTTTCTAATCTTAAGATGACCCGGTTGGTTAATAATGTTTTTGACAACTCTCAATTAGATATCTGTAGATATAGGTACTTAAATAAAGTAATTATTAGCTGCTGTCTGTGGTTATTTGTGGGTTAGTTAGTCAATTTCGCCGATTCCTCCGCCCCATAGACTCGCGAGGAGGCACCTTCCCTCTTCCCAGCCCCTAATGGGCCGACCAGGCGTCACCTTTGATCGAAAGTTAAGGCAATTCTCATTATCTTTAGACAAACCCTTACTAAAAGCGATGATTATATTTTTTTTTTTTTGGTTTTTGAGGGTCCAGCTTCACAGCCATAAGTAGGAATAACTCTTAGCACTTTCATTTTTGTCTCTGTGAATTGCCCTTTCCAGCGTTCTACTATTTAGCTTATATTATCTATTGCTGTTGCTAATCTTCTAATTTCCGTCGATATTTTCCTATTTGCCATAAACATATAGAACATGTTAACCACTCATGAAATCACCAGATGTATCAAAAGCAAATGCCAAGAACCTTTATAAAATTACAATAACTTATGAGTAAGATATGTTGTTACGATTGAAAAAGTTACTTTCATGTTTCATTTCATGTTATTTAGATTATTCATGTGGAGAGTTCTAATTTGTACTTGTTTGAGGTTTGTGGGCCGTTGTGAACTGTGACGACACTAATCCGTGCTAAAGTGATGCTGACTGAACGTAGCCTTCGTTTGCTTTGAGCAAACTCTGCAACTTGTTGCAGAATATCGAAAGCCTCGATGCTGTGTAGTGTCTCACCCTAATTAAATATGAAAATATAAGTTATAAAATTTTTGCCAATATCCTACAGCAATACAATGCCTACATGCAGTAAAACCTCCATGATCATAGCCACCAGGCTTCCCTCCGTTCATAAAATGTTGGCGCGCCTTTTTCTTTTTTCAGTCTAACTCTATGAATGTTTTTATATTTATCATTAGGTTTATTTTATATTGTTCATATCTTTTTCTTAACTTCGACCAGCGTGATATAACACACTTCACCAGTGTAGGGTAGATCTAGGTTATGTGTTTGAAGAAGAAGTTTTTCTCTGTGTGTGATTTAAACGTCTGTTATCTGGTATTTCTTTCTCTGTTTTTATGCGGTGGTTTATTTTGTTACGTCAATCATTATTGTGTAAACAAAAGAGTTTTAGTTTACTGTCCCAATCTTATGTGTTAATGTTATCCATGTCATTTTGTTCCTTTTAAAGTTGGACCTAATTTTTTAAAAATCGTTTTTTTTCCTGTATGCATTGTTTTACATTATTTTTTTTAGACTTTATCGAGCGCGTTGTTTCCTTTTGTAGTTTCAGATTTAGTGCAGCTTTACGAATTTTTTTCTTGCGTTCCCGCACTTTTTTCTATTTGATGTTTTAAAATGTGATTTTACTTTCATTTGTAGTTTTAACATTTATTACGAGTTCTATGTAACTTTTTGTAGTGCAATCGACATGGTCAGACAAAAGATTGCTCTGTCAAAAAATTCCTCTCTCTCTGTCTCTGTCTCTCTCTCTCTCTCTCTGGGGCTCTCTCTCTCTGTCTGTCTGTCTCTCTCTCTCTCTGTCTCTCTCTATCTCTCTCTCTCTCTCTCTTCCTTTGTCATTACACAGTGTATCTATCTCTTTCAAGTTCGTTTTCTTTCCGAACGCTTATCATCTCCCCGTCTAATTCTTTCTTTTTTCTCTCCTCACTTTTCCTTCCTATAACATTTACATTTCTTCTGGTACTGTTTCGCCGAGTCCAGCCTGTTTACTTCTCTCACCCACCTATTCACTTTCCTAGGTTTTTCTAATTTCTCTTCCACTCTTTTTGGTTTCTAGACACTTTGCTTTCTCGTTATGGGTATCAAAATCATTTTTGTTCGCTTGTCCCCTCTGTCTGTCTGTCTGTCTATCTGTCTCTCTCTCGTTCTCTCCCCCTCTCTCTGTCTCTCTCTCCCTCTCTCTCTTTCTCATCTGTTGCTCTCTCTTTCTTTTTCTCCCTTCCCTTTCCCACTCTCTGCCTTTTGCTCCATCTTTACACCTTTGTCAATCTGCCTCTCTCACCCCTTTGTCTTCCACCGTTTAGTCCTAGATTATGAGTTTCTAGTTCTACTGCAGGATAATAAATTTATATCTAGAACAGAATTCGGTTCTACTGCAAATTTATTTAACATAGCTGAGTCTGATTCTGTCATTTTAGAACTGTAGGGGACAGGTGGAAAGCTAGATCTCGATTTTAGTCTTCGTTTTTGTCCGTATTCTATATTTGAATTTGCAAGAGATCCGTTCCTACGAGTATAGATGTCTATCTCAGCAAGTAGATGGTAAATTTTTGCCAAAGCTAGAGGCCTGCAATCATTATTTTATTAAACAGACCGCCTAGCTTTCGAATTGAACTTCAAATATTTGTTACAGAAACCCGCGTTGCGAGATGCAAGTATACAGGAGATTTTGTGTTTCCGAGGAGATGCTGCAAGGGAGCGTCGATTCACTTCTAAATGATAGCCTTTACATGTAGATGGCATTTATCCTAGAGTTTGATGTCGAACTGTTTTAGAACCAACTACACGGGGCTAGTCAAACCTAAACAGTTCTCATATTGTCGACTCATCTTGGCTATGTGGAGAAAATGGAATTTAAGTGACTGCACGAGCGTGTAGATCTATAATTCGTATGAGGCATACCTTAAATGTTATCGTTGTTCTCTGTGTTTGTTGTTTATGGCTAAGTGTTGGTGTGCTTCCGGATTTAAAGGGTTGCCTTTAATGCGATTTGGATCTTCCCGTTTAAGTAAGCGAGTCGCTCAGAGAGGCTAAGCAAGGACCTTCGCCATGAAACTCCGTTGTGGCGGCATGGTATAAGCCATGTCTCTCTAAGTGGCAAGGGGGTAGGTGCCGAAGCATCTATAAGTCGAAGTTTCGGGTCATACTAAAGGCAGACATTTCGGGCATTTCCACTAAAAAGCCTACTTCTCTCCACTGCTAATTTCATGCCTTTAAAACCTTTCAACCATTTGCACGAGCGTTTGTTTGTGTGAGAAAAAAGCTTTGAATGAAATGACCTGCAAATCTTTTTAAAAGAAATTTTTAAATCAGATAAAGATGTAAAAAATGTGCTTATTCCAGTTTGACTAAATCATACAAACAATATTGGAAGCACTATAAGACAAAAATTTTGTTTTGTTGAACACACCGCGTAGCCTTGAATTGGATAATCTTGGAAATAGGTTGTCTTCCTCCATCGTATGAAATTTGACACTTTGCTCCACCTTTATAAATTATGGTTGTGCAAATATTGAACTTTCATTTTGTGTGATTTCGATGCACTACTATAGAGGTGGAAATACATTAAAGACATGTGGATAGAAATACTTAAGTCCGCCCTCCCCGCACAGTGGGTTTGCAACCATTTAAGGCTTCGTTATACTAGAAGAAAATAAAAAAAAATTAGTGCAAACAAAAAATTTTGCTATAATGTTAAGTTTCAAAACGAAGGCCATGAGGCTAGAATGTGTCCACTGCAAGAGACACGTTGCATGTGTGAAAACCAGGTCATCTCAGCGCACAGTGCAAAGACCTAGAGAAAGAAGGAGTAGTAAACAAAACATACATCGAGTCTTGGGAAAATGGCTCCAATTGTGGTGAGGAGGCCTGCTAGACGAAACAGGTCAGGAGAAGGAGGAGAACAGATAAAAACAAACAAGCTTCAAAATCAGGGGAAAATACCCACGATGGCCCACTAGCCACACCTGACGCAACGCACCTTCTCCTTACTCTGAATAAGATAAAAAGGGGCCAGATAATCAATCTAGCTGACAAAGGTGAAACCGATTTACTCTGGCGATGATATTGTTTCAATAAACTGATATCGATAATGGATTACGACGCAAACAAAAACTACTGGTGGGCCAGAGAATCTTAAATGTCCAAGGTTTGCAAAAATGACAAAAATGATGCACTCTGTTGCAACTACTGACATCAGGCGGAAGCGATGTAATCGCATTCCAACAAACTTATCTAGGTGACAAGGACCTTTGTATTAATATAAGGGACTTAAACGAGGATATTTACTTTAGAAAGGCGACAGGTCTTACTATCAGGTCTGCTATCTATATTTATAAAATATATTCATAAAGTTTCTTTTTTCTTCTTTAATAAAATCAACTGTCAATTTTTTTGTTGTTTTTTATATTCATTTATGAACTGTAAATCCAGATTTTGTCCATTGTCTTCCCGCCTTCCTCTTTTCTTGTTTTGCTTCTTTTACTTTCAGGAACATCCATGGTGCAATGGGTTGCATTAGTATGGTTTGGTCTTTCATCGATGCATGTTCGTGGAGAACACATTAAAGACATTCGATAAGTTCATCGATGGAGAATGGAGGATGGAGAAATAGCTGACAAACATCTGGAAATGTCATCTTTAAAAGTTTCCTAGTGTATGTGTTTCGTATCTCGCTTGATTATCGCAGCCTTTTTGGCAATACATTTCTGTAAAGACGTTCTCACAGTGATAACCTAGTGATCTAAGATGTATATATATCCTCCACTTTGGTATCAAGCGTAAGTTGCAGTTCATTTCCCTGAAGAACAAGGTTAAACCTGTGACCCAGTTGATGCGTAAGTCCCTGTACTAACTGTTCGATGTTGTGTTCTTTCAGTTAGTGTTTTAGGGAGTTCACGTTGGTATCATCACATTTGAAATGAAGAGGAGGGAAGGGGAGGGGGCGGTATACACTGGCCATATAGATGACTTCATTTAACATTTTCAACTTAATATGGCAATTTTCTAGAGACCTAAATGATATCATCGTTTTAATGATACTGTATTACTTGCTGATAACATAACAAGTATGAGAAGAATTCTCTACAGAGTAGATGAGCCTGGAACCAAGGCTGGGCTTAAATTAAACGCAAAAAAGACCAAGGTTTTACAAGTACTTCCTAAACACAACATAATAGAAAAGATAAAGTTGAACAAATCTGACGTAGAAAACGTTGATGATTTCAAATATCTAGACTCTGTAAAAACTGTAGATGGGCCATGTTTGAAGGGTATAAAAATAAGAATAGGAATGGCTAAAAAAAATGTTGGAGCTGAGCAATATATGGAAAGACCACAGCATACCTTTAACCTTAAATATAAAGTTGCTTTAATGTCTGATATGACCAGTGTTGATGTATGAATGTGAAGCATGGACACAAAAGAAAAAATATGATAAAAGGATTGAAGCTGCTGAGATGTGGTTCTATAGGCGCATACTGAGAGTGAAATGGACCGACAAGAGAACAAATGTTAGTGTCCTCAAAGAGATCGGAACTACTCTCAGTCTACAGCAGGCGATTAACACCAGGAAACTTAAATATGCTGGTCATGCCTTGGCAACCCTAGAACAACTCTCATGAAGACTGTGTACGAAGGAAAGTGGGAGGGTAAAAGAAACGGAGGACAACCACCAGCCTCCTTGGTGTCTAACTTGGTCACTGTCAGTTGGTTGAGTCTGCACAAGGTGATCTTGGCAAGTCAAGATAGATAGATGGGGGAGATTGTCAACCAGAGTGCTGCGGCCAAGACTGCATCCGAGAACGCCGACAGTTGAGACAGTTGAGAAACGATAACTCAATAGTGTCAGAAGAATGAACATGAGGAGAGTTTTTGTAAATAATAGCTATTTCGCCCCACAGACTATCAGGTCTTGGCATTGATAAGGTATTGAAACCCTTAGGTACCATTTTTTGGATTGGACACTTATCAAATCTTGACTTCAATCATGTGTCAGATATTAAAATAATGTCAGAATTAGACAAAACCACATTCCATCGAGTGTGAAAATAATTATATTTATTGTTTGAGCAGAAAATTGTTTTATAAGAAATCTTTATTAATTAACAATCCCTTTATTAATAGCCTGTGGCTGCAAAAGTGCCAATGTGATTTGACACAAGGATGTTGAAGCGTTGGAGCAGGCTGCTTTAAGGAAACAAGATTAAAAGTTATGCAGTGGATTTTTTTGTATATTAAGTGGCTTAACAATATTGTTCGTAAAAGACTGGGTATAAAAGAGACATCTACCTCTTCGTCATTGGTGTAGTGAAAACGATTATACTGAATATTTTTAGATGGTGCCAAATGTCTCTGGGTGCATTTTTAAGCAGATTTACACCTGTTATTATTTCGATTAAAAAATTGCAAGTCGCTGTAGAATTAGGATATCTCTTCTACCAACAATGATTATCTTGCCTTTTCTCTTTTTGCAAGTTGCAGCTATAAAAATATCTCTGTTGTATATCATATTCAGGGACTGAAACCCCTTTCCACCCTTTCAGAGCGAAAGGGGAATACAGTTTGGGCAGTGTTTGATATCGGACGATATCTTTTAGCAGATGCTTGCTGAGCTAGCAAGCTAGACCTCACAAAAGTCTGCATTCAAATTCCTTTTCACAACTTCTAAAAGTTAATGCACAGCTTCTCTCTTACTGCTTAGCATAGGAGAACGTACACACATTAAAATGTCACCATTAAAAAGATTTTGCACACCCTTCGGCCTGGTGACAAAGGTAGATCCCATATGAACCGGGAATGTTTAGAGTGCCCCCTCGCGACTGATTGACAGAGGGTTTAAAAACTAGACAACTGTTAATATCAATAACATGAGGCAAAATTCAAGAAAAGATCGAAAGACCAATTGTACCAAAAAAAAAAACAAGAACTCAATTCATAAAATTAATCCTATTAACAAAAACACTTATAACCATCCGATTCACGTTTATAGACAATAAAAAAACATTGGAAAAATAATCTATAGAAGTGGTGAAAGTGAAAGTCTTCACCACAATCTACTCTTGAAATCTAACGGAAAATAGCACCGAGCGAAGGCATTATATTTTCCATGTGGCTGGGCTACCAAGTCAAGGTAAAAAAGCACACAGGACAATAACTAACTTCATCTACTTATCTGAAACATAGACAGAGCATTCTGTCATGCACATTGTCCAAAATTGCACTGGTTGAAAACGCAAAACCATCGACAACCATATAAATGTTTTCCTACTTTTTTTTTTCTAAAACCTACGTGAAGGTGGATTAACACGTTTCTGGAATGGCAAATAAGAATAGAGATCAGAAGGCAAATTCTAGAGCATTCGAACGAGTGGATTCTCGCCCGATTTTCCACCCCGTGTCGGTTTTTCGGTAGATTTTTACCCGAAAAATGCAACTGGAAATATTTATAATTTTGGGTT
>BMAT01002238.1:254715-265321 GCA_019649035.1 Elysia marginata | reverse complement strand
GCCCATAGTGGCTACATCGATACACCCCTGTGCCCATAGTGGCTACATCGGTACACCCCTGTGCCCATAAAGGCTACATCGATAGAAGTACCCATAGAGGCTAAATCGGTAGACCCCTGTGTCCATATCGGCTACATCGATAGACCCCTGTGCCCATAGCAGCTAAATCGGTAGATCCCTCTGCCTATAGCTAGTCGTCGATAGTAATGGCGGCGAGAGATGCAATGTCAAATTACCTCACTATTCCGTGTACCAATAAAAAAGCTAATCAAACCATTTCAATCAATTTAACAAGTGGCATCACATTTTTAATCAGTTTATAAGTCTAACTGACGATCTTTAGAAACTTGCTCAAAAATAAAAATACATTTTTATTTATGCATTATTTTTATAGCGGCAAAATAGAAGTGCGTCAGAAGCAGTAAGATTAGTTAACTCTCCTGCCCTATTTTTAACAAAGGTCATGGCACTGTTGGCTCGAAACGTAAGCCTTCGTAGTGAAAGCTCGAAACTCATGCTATCAACTGATAAGCTTTTACTGTCTGTTTTAGTCCTGTTTTGCTCTGCCTTGCGTAAGGAAAGTGGCACTATGGTGAGCACGAAGCGACCTTGTTCTGTATCTGTACTGGCAGTGGGCCTAACCTGCTCTTATCGATCAGATTTAGGGACAAAGGTAATGTGGTTGTTCCCAAGAGTTGAATGTGGTTTTTTTTTATCTTTAGTCAACGCGCCCTACCACCCACTTTCTTTCAGAAACTTTTCTTGTATTGAAATTTAAAACTGAATATACTTGACACATTTCAGTTTGATGGTTTTCTAATGCAATACTAATAAGAAAGTAAGAAATGTTCGCAGTGAAAAGAAAACAAAACATTTAAAGAGTGTGTGTAACCCAAAACATTTGGTCATATAAAAAGAACACAAAGAACACATTGAATGTGTAAAAAAAACTAACGAAAAGGATAGTTTTATTTATTTAAGAAATGCTCAAATTATTTTAACAGTAAAAGGCAAACACATACGTCTTACAATATCTTCAGCCGCTTTTTTAATCTTAGAACATTTTAGTTTTTATATAAAAGTTCTGTAAAGGGACATGATCACAAAGGAACCTGTATGCTTAGTTGCTATTTCTCCCAAGCAGATAACGCGAGCTTAGTGTCAAAATGTTCGATCTGCAGATAAAATGTATTGCAGATAGAACCTTTTGATTCTAGCCCAGCGAGTGGTTAAGCTAAACCTTCCATCGTTTGTCTTCGTTTCGATAAGCTTATATTTTCGTTTTGATAAGCTTATATTTTAGAAGGTAACCTTTTGTTCTCATGTCTAACTTAGGGTCTGGTTTGTTCAATGGCTTTTTGCTTAACCCCTTCATTGTTATTTATTAACTAGGCAGTTTCATGACGGGAAATGAAGGTGCAATGCAAAAACCCATATTAATTTCCTTTAATGAGACGCGCGTTTACTTTACCTAGGCTTATCTTTTATGGATCTTCTCATTGTAAGATTACAGCACGTAACTCTACAGCGTCTCAACCCCTTCTCTATATCATTAATCTACCCTATCCGACCTCATATCGCAAACGTTCTAACAGGAGATTTGGTAATCTTTTAATGCTTCTTAATTGAGTCTGTTTCTTTTACTATGCTATGCACAGGCAAAATAGTTAATTTTTATGGCAAATTGCAGACGGGTTTCCAATGTCACACTCTTAGTTCTTCTTACCTTGGTCTACCAGTATGGAAATCTGTAAGCTTTACTGGGCTTGCTTCAATCTTATCTAAAAAGAGCCCTAGTTGTCTAAGGCAAAGTTTAAGTCGGCCTTTAGAAGAATTCCATTTGCTGTTTGTCATGCTTGGACACCTGATTAGAGGTATAGGCAGCAGAGTGCTTTTTTTTTATTCACAAAAGGCTAATTTGACTTAATAAAAGCTGTAAGATACAAGCAAGTTAGACCCCCGTGCCCAAATCGTTTTCCTATCAAACTAGAGTGATGAGGTCGCCTGTCAGTCACGAATGTAGGCTGACTAAGGATTCCATGTGATTTAAGAAGCTCTTTCCTTCCAACTGGGGTAGCTTTGATGACTTCTTTTATGTCACAAGGCTGGTGCGAAACCTCTGTCAAAGTATATCATAAGCCAGTTAAGCGGGCATTGGTTTCGAGTGCTTGATAAGCATCAGTATTTCAAGACTATGAAACATAACAATGTTTTTTATTGCGATTACAGTGTTTAGTTCTGTTTTGTTTTTTCTTCATTTTTTATATTAGTTTTCTTCTTTATTTTTATTGCTTTTTTAAGACAAAGATGGGTATTTTTACTCTAAGCTTAAATCCTTTAGATTAGGATAATGCGAACGAGGAGAGGACTTTACTTTGTCTTATGAAGGAGTATACTCAAATGAGTATAAGATAAAAATTAGTTCTGTTCGTATTTGAAGCATGTCATAGTAACCTTTAAGAATTAAAGACGTGTGAAGCGTATGGCGTATTGATCAGCCTCGCCCAAAAGACTGGAACATTCCAACAAGTGATAGATCCACTTTTAAATCTGATATGTCTAGACAACTAGCTCAGGTCAAACTAGTCTGGCACCCTTGATTTTCTTGGCCAATCGGTTCTACAAAGTTATCAATTTTTTTTACGTGGCGCCGTTTACTTTTAGAAGGCCCGGTAACCAGACAATGAGGTATGGATTACTTGTATAGCTCTGGTGATACCACAGGCACGATAGGATTCATTGGGTTACCCTGTACTTCATTTTATCGTCTCTGTGCAGACAAAGTTGCCTGTAATTTCATGTGACTTTGCCTGCTTTTAAATTATATTTCGTTGAGAATGGTTTATATTTAACAACTTTGATGGAAAGGTATTGTATGATATAAGGAGAAATTCATATGGTGTCAACTATCCCTGACACCTTAAACTTAATGATTGTGAAGTATCCAACGATGATATACACAAAAATATTTGGTTTAGAAAAAGGAGCTATAGAATTAATTCTTTAGTTTGCTTATTAAATAAGTGTAAAACATTGTATAACATTTGCATCAAAGAAGTTGACGAGATCTGATCACTAAACTCAGTAAGTCGTACATATGAAATATCTACTTCCCTAAAAATCAAATAAAACATAATTAATACAGTATTTGTAAAGGGCGAATTATCACAGCAGAACTGTAGGCTTTTTTAAAAATACTACAAAATAAAAGTCACTGACGGGCGTTTAAGGTACTCTATATTAACAGCTTATCCCTTTTATTCTTATGTATTCGCTCTCTGTCTGTATGTCTGTCTGTCTCTCTCAATCTCTTTGTCTCTCTCTGTGTGGATCTCTTTGTCTCTGTCTCTCTCTCTCTCTTCCCCGCTCTTTATCTATCTCTGTCTACCTATCTCTCGCCCTCCCTTTATCTCTGTGTCTCTCTCTGTCTATCCGTCTCTCTTTTCTTCTCTCCCTCATCCCCCCGCTTTCTCTCTCTTTCTAGCTATCTCTCTCCATCGCCTCTCTTACTCTCTCTATCTATCTTTCCTTCTTTCTCCCTGTCTCTCTTTCCGTCTCTCTCTTTTTCTCTCTCTCTTTTTCTTCCTTACACACAAACACATTTATTATTTCTTTCAGCCTCTGGATCTCTGTCTGCCTGTCTGATGGTGTGTCTGTCTGTCTGTCTGTCATTCTCTCTCTCTCTCCCTCTCTCTGTGTCTCTCTGTCTCTCTTTCTGTCTCTCTCTGTCTCTTTTTCTCTCTCACACATACATACACAATTACTATCTCATTCAGCTTCTGAATCTTTCTTTCTATCCCCATCCCTCCCTCCTTGAAACTGAATGACGATGGAAGTGTCTTATCCTAAGAATGGAGATTACTATTCATTTCATTTGAACTCTTCACTTCACAAAATCTGAATAGTTTAGGAACTACTTCTTAGGATTGCAAGCTTAACAACAATTCCACAGACTATAGATAATTTTCACGTTGTTTTTCGCATCTTTAAAATGAAAATCAATTTCTAATCTAACAAAATATTAAAAATATAAATATTTTACCAACATTTCAGCACTAAACGAAAATACAGATTAGTACCGAAACTAAAATTGGTAAGTAAAAACGATGTTCAAATTAAATTTTAAGACTTGCCTCATGCTAATAAAATCCTGCCAACTTTTGCAGTAGTCTCATCATTTTAGATTGTCGTGAAAAGAGTTCATGATTTTTTACACATGAATGTCATAAGAAACTGTTTATCAAATGGTGAATAAAAATGATTATTCTGTAACTTGGAACTTGCATAATAAAACTGATACGTCCATTTTCCTTTCTCCAGAAGTGTCCAGTTTTGTCTTTAGCTCTGACATGCCATGGCAAACCTTTGTATGCGGGGAACTTCAACCATTTACTGGAAATCAACCACAAACAGATAAAAAGTAATCGAACTCTGAGACCGACTCTCCATAATGTAACCACTCCCAAATACTTTGATTGAGGTCTGGAGAGAGGAAAGGCGACTCGATTTCTTTTGGTATCACCGGTTTTGGAGCCTGGGCGCTGCGCAATTCACTGTAGGTGGAGAAGCTACGCTGTTGAGCTCGCATGTTCTGGATAGAGAAAGAGACAGAGTGTGTGAGGACATCAAGTTTCTGGCAGCATTTTCCTTCTAAAGGTTACATACACGTCTACATAATTATGGCAAGATATTGATTACTATCCATTAACAACCTATGATTCTTTGGCATTGCAGAATTTTTTTTCGCCATGTTGTTTCGTGATTTTTTTTTGTCCTTGGATGAGTGACAAAAGAGTCTTAAGGAAAGCTTTTTTAAAATATCGGGCCATCTGCGCTTTACTGGCTTTAGCCAAGAAGCTTTTTTTTTTCTTTGACTCAAATACAAGTTTGAGAAACCTGATAGCCTACAAGACGTTATCGTGAGTAAAATCTATGTGTCGCTAAATTAAAATGACATTTTAAACCGTGTCTGTCTACTTGAATAGACAATTAACTTATAAAAACAAAACTTGCTAAAAACCGAATCTCTGATCACCGGTTTCCCGGGATACTGAAGATCATCCATTACGTGGGTCTTCTTTAGAAAATAATTTTTATAAATCACACCTATGTTGATAGAGTCGTATATAGAAGAAAAAAATTTGAAAACTCTTGAATTTAAAAGAAAACTGAACAGATTATGTAAAACAAACAAGTTGGATTTTTCAACAAATTTCAGAATCAAGCTCACCGAAGTTTTGTGCTAATAAAATTCTTCTGTATCGATACATTATTAGGTCTGCGAAGTTAAAACGGGACAGCGGGGCAGAGTAGTTAGCGCCTCGGACTCGTGATCCGGTGGTCGCGTGTTTGATTCCCCACCATGCCATGTTGCATTTGTCTCAGGAAAGCTGTTTATCCTAACTTTCCCCAGTCCACCCACCTGTAATATGGGTACTCAGCTACAGGCAATGCTTGAATTTGTGATATGCTTGCAACACCCTGCATGTGGGTTTAAAAGGGCTTTCAAATGCACTAGTCTGCTGGGGCCTTAGTGTCGCTGGTCTTGTGCTGACACTGAGTAACAAAGCCAAACTTCACGTTAGATTCTGATATATTTTACTAAAAAATTTTATTGTTGATTAAGACAAATCTATAAATTTTGTTTGCTGTTGGTTGTTTTAATAAGAGCTCACTTGTAGTTTTGCATTTAGCGCTGATGTGCCGAGACTGTCTTGCAGACCGCCACCCCCAAACGTGGACAGGAGACCAGGCCCTGTGTTATCTGTGGAACTGTTCATGGGATCACTCCAGTTCCTGTTTCCGGCAAGTATACCCGAGGTCTGCTGATTCAGGCTGGGGAATGGACCGGACTGAACATCCCCTGATGCCAGTGTCTTGGTGCCATTGAGAACTGGTTTACTGTGGGTTGTGTTTAGTTCTGGGTTGCCGTCTTCGTCATAGCTGAGGCCTTGTTTGATGATAGCGGTCGCCTCCTCGCGAAGCTTCACGATCTCAGGTGATACCTGCAAAAAACAAACAACAAATAACGGTATCATGATTCGATTCATTCAGCAAATTTCTTTCTCAGGTACATGACTGTATTTCCCTGACAATATGTTTTATAACTGATGCTACTTCACTTGAAATTTGTTTCCATTAATGGTTCCCGCGCGGTTTCGGGATTTGGTAAAGCATTCCAACATCCTTCATTATATAGAAAGGGAAAGGAAATTAAAGCGAAACATTTGCATCAAGTACGGTCTGTGAAAAGATTGTAGACGCACATTGCTTTCAAAACTGTTGAGTTTTTTTTCACTATGGAGTACTTCAATGCTCTTATGACAACAAATCTCTAGTAATGGTTACCCAATTGTCTCACGACTTTTGCAATTCAGTCGGATGTCGCATTTTTCACATTCCAATGTTGTTCATAGAAAGACGTTAATTCTTAAAAAATATAGTGAAAGAAAAAAGCCGTTTAACTAAGGTGTTTCTCACATTCGGATTACTGATATCTGATTTATTCGTGTTAGTCGCGAGACAATGAATGACGTGATTAATTGTTTAAAAATAGACTATTAATTCTCACTTGTGCCTTGGAAGCCTTGACCGGCAGGTAAAGATTGGAGCGTTTCCTCAGCTTGCCTGGGTCTATGCCTACCCGACCACGCCCTCCGGAGGGCGCCGAGTGCACGTAGAGTTTTCTCACAGCGTCCGAGTCTGCGTTCAGCTGGGTGGGGATGGCGCGCAGCAGTTGGGGTGTCCATCGCGTGTCGGCGCTGTTGCTTAGAAAGTGAACCTTAGCACTCAGTTTGACCCTGTTGTCGTCATACTGGAGGTCGTCGCTAGCGTAAGGTTCCTGTGAGTGAAAACATTTCTTCTTTTAGATTTTTCGTCTAACAGTTTGAGCAGAAAGAATGAGTCAGATAAAAAAGATAGACGTACAAAATCGGTGAGAGATCGGGACAAAAAACTACCTGACAAACTGACAAATAGACAGTCAAAACGTGAAATAAAACTAAAATCTCCTACAGAGTTGACAAGGGCACAAACTAATATTATGTACATAAATCATTAAACTATGACAGAGACAAATAGTACCATTACGTTTCACTACTATGTATCTAAAAAGCTTAAATTTAAACGATCACAATAATGCTACAAAAAAAATAAACCGACCCTTGTCATCATCAAAATTAGTAGAACTTGATTTTCCTCTGAGATTTTGTAATTGTTGACTTTGTGAGGGTTACTGTTCCTTGCCATAGACGGTCAGTGATTTTTGCTTCTACTTTAAACACAGAACTTTAAAAAGAACCAGTGGTTTTATAAAGAGACAGCTGAAGCCTATAAAACATTTTCAAGTCAATAAAATATTACACAAAAGTAGACCAATAAGAGCTTAATTTTATTCCTCTGAAAGAAGAAGAAAAACGGAATGTATTCCCTACTTTATAATGAAGTTTTGTCTTCACATTGAGTCAGATCGCAAAATACTTTACCCCAGATAAATAAAAATCCTAATAAAGAAATGAAAAGTTAGATTGCTTTCAGTTGTAACTTGTTGAATGCAGCATTGAAACTCCAGCTTATTCATAAGCCTAGGGTCTCAAATTTTGAAACAAATGAAAATGTTTTCTTATGTAACAGATTTTTGTATTTTAAAAGGTCTAACACAATTACTATATAAGTCTGAGTGGCTTGGGCCTGACAACAATAAATTTATTGCGTGGCTGTTTACTTAATAAGGAATAACATACAATGACATTTTGACTAACTCACTTTCTTCCAGGAAAATGTGTACGAAACTAGATTACTGTATGTTAGTGCTAGGTTGGCTGCTAGCCAGTGGGGTGTATGATGGAGGGGGGGGGCGTTATTTTGTCAGAGGTTGGTTCGAGGTCTGGGTCTGTGATGATCCGTGCACAAAATCTATATTTCTCGCTCACTGGTCAACCAGTGGAACTTACTGGACAATCGAGGTTAAACTATCTCTAATAGAATTAGTAAGACAAACCTTTATAGTTGATACTTACAGTTTTCACTTTTTAAAATCTAAAAAAAATATGCCATTTTACATTAATATATCCTATGCTGCATAATTATCAGGTGGAGAAGAAAAAAAACCTTTTGTATTAAAATATTATGTGTCCCCATACAGCTCGACCGTTCGAGACAAAGAATAGAAACGCTTTACTTGTATTGTAACCCCCTCATCTATCTCTCTCTCTTTCTCTCTCTCTCTCTCTCTCGCTCTCTCTCTCTCTCTCTCTCTCTCTCTCTTTCTCTCTCTCCCTCTCTTTCTCTCTCTCTCCCCTCTCTCTCTCTGTCTTTCAAATCACACTCTTCTTCTTCCAGTTTCATCTTTTGTCACCCTCTGTATAAAAACTATTTGACGAATTTCATCCATTATAAATTCTACCCAAAAAACAGAAACGGAGATATAACATGAAGCTTTGAGGTAATAGAACACTTGACATTGTTTCTGTTTTAAAACTGTTCCAACCAAATCCATAGCAATGAAGAAACAACTTGTCACTTTGTGTAAGCCATCGTTCTCACTCACTTGAAACATAGCTCTCAAATCAGTTCGAAAGCGGTTGTTGATGGAGTTTCTTCCCTTGTCTACCGGAAGCAGGTAGGAAATGCCCTTGCTGACGCGGCTCCTGCTTACAGCATCTTTCATGGATGGGATGGGTGGCAAGTCAGGCCACTCGTACTCCAGAAGCTCAAAATGCTCTTCTTCCTGGCAACAACAAAATTTTTGTCTCGCATTTTGTTCAAATGAGTCGTTAGTCGAATGGCTTAGTTTTGAGATAATTATAGGCCTTCAATGCTTTGTGGGTATTCAGAGGTTAAGTTTTTTTTTTTTATTTCTAAACAGTTTTCACACCCAATCCATGTTGAAATTTCATGTTTTTATGTGTTTTATTATAGCTCATATAATTGCTAAGGTCTTAACACGTTTATAATCGTCTAAACTTTAAATACTATTATCTCCCTTTTCTGAAATCTCACAAGACCTAACCTTTCCCAAATTTAAACGGCTATAATACTTAGAGAAGCATGATAGAACTTTTCTGTTTGTTGTATTTGAAAGCATAGAAAAAAAGCTTTTCTGTAATACCAATATCTAACTACCATTTCGACTTAAGACTCATTGTGACTGTTTGCAACAAATTTACTTTGAATATAGACGGTTATAAAGAGCAATTCTTAAACATTATTGATACTATTTCTGCCTAACTAAAAGCTGGTGGAAAAGATTATTTTGCGCGATCAATCTTAATTTATTCGACACATTGCCTGCTAAGTATGTTGACTCGAGGTTCGAATTGCCTTTGAATTCATTTCACATTTGTGCCTCTTATCTTTGGGTGTAATTTGGTGAAAGAGAAAAGTCATTAAAGTGCTAAGTGCGTTACACTCTACTGTTTATCAAAATCCGCTTCCTCAAAGCGTGACATGTTTTTTGGTGCATTTACTTTTTATTGGTTCACTGTGTGTAATCATGTATTTGAGTTGAATAAAACTAATTCAAATGTACCTACTGCAATCTTTGATCTTATCTAAGTTTGGTATATTTGTACTTATTTTATATCATGCTCAACCTTGCACCTATTCCACCCCTAGATACCGTTTAGCTGCTCTCATCATGATTGTAATGTGTTCATTCTTGTTTATCTGCTCAATCTTAAGGGGAGATTTCCCACATATGTTTAGGTTGACTACACTGAAGAAAGTGCTGATTCGTCTTTATAATTTGTGGGTGCCACAGTGTCGTATCAAAAGCGGCTTGGCGAGACTATTTCTTTCCTCACTGCATCGGCATGAACAATGCATTAATAAGGAATCAGTTCCAATAATTATAGAATTGCATGGTTATTACAAATTTATTTTCATATTAAGTTGTTTCTCAATGGGAAAAATACCACCAATTTGATGTTGTACATTAAAAGGTTTTACTGAAGCAAAAAAAAAAGATAGAAAGAAAAATGTTGGACTAGATAATTTTGAAAAAAAATGAGCAAAGATTTGATACAAGTTTTAAGCTTATTGTCATCCCCATATAAGTACGATTATAAATAAAGGTAGATATTTTGATTTTGGTTTACATTGAGGATTGAAGTTTCAAAGTAAGTTTGAAGTAAAACCTTGGTGAACCAAGAAAGATAAGCGTGTTAGAAGGAAAACAGGTGACACGAATCGTCCGCATTCTGAAACTTTAATCTTTCTTGAGTTAGAAAAAATATTTTGTCACATATTTTTAATTTTTCATCGGTTAAAAAAAAGATGGATAGGGACTAACGTGTCAAGTCTATCAGTACAAAACAGAGAACTCCGTCACATTAAAAAATCACAAACAAAATCAAAAACAAAGATGCAAGTTTAAGGGAGACAGTAGCTTGCCTATAACTTTTACCGCAAAAGAAAAAAAAATTATTTCAAAAAATGTGTTTTGTAGCTTTTCATTAGTGTTTACAAAATTTTCTAGTTGCTAAATTTGCATTGAGATGAGAGAGGGGACGGTGGGTAGAAAAAAGAGAGTTTGTGTTGTGTGACCCAAAAACAGACAAACAGGCAAAGAAGGAGACAGATAGATAGATAGATAGAGAGAGAGAGA
>BMAT01002238.1:211482-232824 GCA_019649035.1 Elysia marginata | reverse complement strand
AAGGATTTCATATGTTTTATCCTAGCCTTTGTATTTCCAAAACTTTTTGTTCTATCAGAAAAAGGAACAAAATAAGAAAACCCTTTATGTGCACCAAGAGTATTTGAAGCTTAACGGAAAAGTCTTGCCTATTGAACAATATTTTCTTTCATAACTAAAAAGGCCCCATCAACTTTGGCAACAAGTCTCTCCTGTACGTAATTTCACTGCTCTCCAAATCATAATTATTCAGCTATGACGTCACATCCATGTTCTATTGCTCAAAACGTCACGTATAGCCGTGTTCTAATGTCAGCGACAAAATGGCGCAGAACTACAAACTTTTTATGAGCAATGTGCGGTTGCTGAGTTCTTTGATACAGAAAAGACTTCGCCAGTTGATATTCAATACAGACTTTAAGCAGCAATGCGTGAGTATGACGCGAACGTCTGTGGGTCTATTTTTAGAAACTGGTTTCGTTATTTTTATAGTTTCTCAATCTGCTTTCCCGATTTTCACGCACGCGTATTGAGACACGGTGCGTGTGCTAAAGGTCTCTAATAGAGACCTTTAGCACACGCACCGTGTCGCACTACGCGTACGTGAAAATCGGGAAAGCACATTGAGTTACTATAAAAATAATGAAACCAGTTTCTAAAAATAGACCCACAGACGTTCTATTTTTAGAAACTGATTTCATTATTTTTATAGTAACTCAATCTGCTTTCCCGATTTTCACGTACGCGTAGTGCGACACGGTGCGTGTGCTAAAGGTCTGTAATGACGCATGAAAAACGCGTGCAGTGATACTTGTGTAGATTTTGGCATAGTAAGAAAGTGGACAAACACATGGGGCAGTGACAACTAGGCCAAAGCAAGTCTGCAAGGCCTCGCTGAGGTTGACACATCACTATAACAGATGCTTAACGCCAGGTGAAAGTAAACCAAATATTTTTGCGAAAATTGCCATAAAAGAGCAAAATGTTGCTAAAGTACATAGCAAATAAGGCAGCAATATCATCCAGACCATGACAATACTCGTCCCGAAATCAGCCAAAGGACTCGAAACGATCTGGTATGACTGAGATTGCAGAAGATCCTGCCTCGTCCTCTCTACAGCCCACACCTAGCCCACTAAAACTTTATCCTTTCTCCCAAGTGGAAAAAAAACTTTATTAAATGAAATCAGTACACTAATGATGACGAAGTTAAAGCTGGTTGGCGTAGGTACTAGAGAGGATAATCAGCTGAATTTTTCACCGACGTCTTTGAACAGCGTGTTCGTCGTTGGCGCACGGCTGTTGACAGAGACGATGACTACTTGGAAACACTAAGATGGCTTCACATAGCACACAGATATCTTTCATTTCGTGTATAACATTTACCCATGCAATAGTTAGTTTGGAAATAGTGGTTGATAGGCATGACTTTTCTGACGCGCCTCGTACATTAAATAATTAGTTTTTAAATTTATATTAGTAGTTTCTTCTGTGACTATGAAGACGGTAAATAAAGTTTTTTTGCATATTGATGTTTTATTTCACTAACTGTACAGTAGCTGCTAAATATGTTTTTACTGACCGCCCTCAGTACCTTTCTGGGTTTGTGTTTGAATTTTTGAACCAGGTCAGTCAATTCTTGCACGTTGTTAAACATTAAATGGAACTTGTTATCTTTTACCATCTATACGACAGGTAGTCTGTTCAAAAAAAAATTTTTTAATTGACACGTGTGTTCTTAAGACAATCATAAAAACATAAACTTTGAACAAGTTACAGCTTGCAGAACACCATCGGCAGGTTTTCTGCGTGCTATCCATAATCCTCAGTTCAAGTATTGTGATGGTTAGTGCGCGGCTTTAAAAGTTTACCATTTAAAGAACGTCACTAGTAAGCTTCGAGCAGACAGGACTGGTCTTGTCAAGAATTGCTGTAGTATTCTCAATTAACAACAGGTTGAATTTCCCACCGGTGTGCGTAATCCAGTACAGTCTTTGAAGAGATGCCTGGGTTGTAAAGCTTGGTTTCAGGCCTTGACTCAAAACAGATTAGGCGACTAAACTTGTGAATGAATTTTGTCTCTAATCCGTGTTTACAAGTTATCGAGATTTTTTTAAAACTGTTTTATAACTCATTAATTTGTGTGTGTGTGTGTGTTGGTACAGAGCCAGCCGACCGGAAGCTGTCAAAGATCGAGACGCTACGGCTGGCCGCGAGCTACATCGCCCACCTGAGCACAGTGCTGATGGTTGGGGCAGAGATCTCTGACCAGCCTTGTATCAAACACCAGGCCATGATGAGGAGTCACCAGGGCTTGGATATGCCCAGTCCTGTCTGTACATTCTGTCTCAGCGCGGCCAGACATAAGCCGGTAAGTTCAGTTAGACCCTGTACTTTCATACACTGAATTTTGTTGGAAGTGTTTGGTTTTTTGTTGTTGGTGTTAGGTTCCTTTTTAGGGGTATTCGTTTCTTTTTTTATTGGGGGTGTTTTTAAATGTTTCTCGTCTTCAGAACAAATGAATCGGAAGTCGGGGATTTTGTTTGTTTGTTGTTGTTGTTGTTTTGTTTTAGGGAACGCCATTTAAATCTTTTTTTCCTTCTTTTTCTCTGTTTTAAATCAACAAAAGTTTTGGAATCTTTTCACCTTTTTTTCCTACATTTTTGGACTTTAAAATGTATTTGAAAGCGAGAATATTATTGCTTTTTCCGACTTATTCATTCTGAACGCTAGACATTTGTCTGAGTTTCCTAAGTTCTTACGTGGATTAAATTTCAAACATTTATTCTTCTTTTTGTCTTATTTAATTTGGGCACTGCTCGCAACATTTCCTCCATTTTTTTTACATTTTTACTATACTTTATTCTTTAGTTCAAGAAACAAAATTAATACATTGAAAGTAAAAGGATGTTTTTTTTCCAAAGAAAACTTTCTGCCAAATTCTTGTTCATAATTTTCTTTGCTAACGAAACAAAAGTCGATACAGGGACAACTTTTGTTATAGACCATCTTGTGGACTAGTTGGTATTGTCATTGCGTCATTCGTTACCGTCGTTCACGTGCAAGTAATCTATTTTTTTCAAAGTCGCCCAAACTCACGATATAACTTAAGATCTTGTTCGGAAAAACATGGTCGAAGGTGTGAGTAATAGACGATACAACTTGTATCCATGTTAAATTATGTGTCATAGGTATTTTTTCCTTCCTAGAGAAAGAGGCAAAAAGTGTTGTTAGCAGTCATCCCATATCGGCAATAGCACTCAAACTAGTTACAAATGGCATATATATGCAAATGTCGCGTGTGGCCCCTGGTTTTTATTATTATCGGCCACTGACTGTTGCTAAGTAGGACATAATATCGTAGCTTTAGTTTGAACCAGAGCAGTTTCATCGGACTGAGCAGCTGCCATTTTAGAAAAACAAGCTGAAACTTTTTGCAAGAGCTAAAGACTCCTTATTTTTATTTTTAATTTTGTTTTACGGGTTGAAATATGAATTATTGCAAGTAAATCTATAATGAGATTTTGTTTCATGAAATTAGCACAAAGTAAAAACACCAGTCCTGTAAAAATGTCATTCGATGTGTAGAGGTCAAGTTCATTATAAAACTGTTTTAGATATGGAAGGCAACATGCAATGGAGAGTTGGATTCGGTTGAAAATCACCTCAGTTGCACAGGGAAAAAAGTTACTTCAGTTGAAAATCGAAGCAAAGCTTCATTTAACTCGAATTTTAATCTTAGGACTAGTATTTAAAGCGCACATTAAGAGGAATTGAAAAGTGGTTTTCCCAATCCTAGTGTTTAAAATGTCATTGAAATCCGAGTTATAATTCCTACACGATTCTTCATATTGAGATAAACACGTGATACCGTGTTTTCAACCAAAATTGGTGAAATGCCCGCTATATGTCAGAAAACTGTGTATATTTTCACAAAGAGAAAGAAATAAGAAGGTTCTCTTGCTTCCCTCTAAAACTTGAAAAATGCAGATATCGAGTTTTGGAAAAACGCTGTTTATGTTATTGAATATTGTATATACATAGGCCTTATTCACGAAATCAATAATAATGATTAGATCCTGTGGAATCTAAGAGCTATTTTAACAAATAACAGCATGATCTTTTATCACAAAGAACCTTGGGTTTTGTGGATATTTTTTTCAATTTGTTCCATGCACTTAATGTGTATATGATAGCTACTTTATTGAAAAAACTATAAATTTCAATAAGCAATTATCATCTTTGAACTTTTTATAAATAATTTCTATATTTTCTAAATCTAAGAAACAGGGTAAGACAAAAGTTACTGGTTTTAGAAATCTACGTAAAGTTAAACACTGGTTGATTTAAAGTAAAATTCAAATATGTACTGTCAACGTGTCGTAAAATCGAAGTCATTTATAATGAATTCAGCCCACGCATTACAATAAAATCCATTTGAACAAGGCTTGTGATGTTTGTTTAATGCGAAAACTAGCAAAAGATTATTAAAAAATTGTATTCTTCATTTTGGTTTCTTATGTAAATTGTATGACAGGAGTTGTTTTTAAGACAAATAGTTTTAGAGCGCGAGATGATTTTCAATACTCGTATAACTGTCGTTAATAGCATGTTTGGTAAAAATGCTAAAAACAATCTTAGCCTTAATTCATACCATAAAATAAACATTCAGGAGGCTTCACGGTGTTTTCTTAGCAAACTATGATGGTTTCAAAAACAAATAAGTTGGGTAGAATGATCGATAGCCCTGTTTTAGTTTGACAAAATATATCGATGAAAACAGTGTTATAATACGTTCCATTTATAGTTTGATGTGAGCATAAACTAACAATAAAATTTGTTAATTATATAGGTAGTTAGATAGATAGATAGATAGATATACAGACAGACAGATAGCTAGACAAATAGATAGATAGATAGATAGATAGATAGATAGATAGATAGGTAGACAGATAGTTAGATAGTTAGACTGATATATAGACAGATAGATAGAAAAATATACAAATAGATAGATAGATAGGTAGATAGATGATAGATTGGTAGATAGATGGATCGATAGATATATAGATAGATAGATAGATAGATAGATAGATAGATAGATAGACAGAAAATCATGAATAATCACTGCACGCATGAACGTTGTTGGTTATCAAAACTTAGTGGAAAGAAAATCCATCGTATCCCTTGCATATTCTGAATTTGTCCCTTATGTAAACATTACTGTGTACTCTATATACACCGCCGTTGGCAGCATTTTGATAGTAAACTAAAACTCCCTTTGCATAACCGCTACTCTGTCTTCCTTATCTTCTCTATTTCCTGCTGAGGGAATGATTCGTGGTTGTATTAAATCCGATTGAGTAAAAACATGCGCAGACATCTTGGTATGACCTGCACGCAGCGCGTTCACGGCCCGTGTAGCGCGTGAACCGTCTTACTCACGGTGTAGCTACACTGTTAAGTTGAGTCAGAGTGGGTTGTGGCATTTTTTTCAGGTCTAACTCTAGTTTTAGAATCAAATGTTGCGCTAAAACAACACTAATGATAGCACTAACCACTTTATATTTTCATAAATAAGATCATTCCTACGAATTTCTCACTGTTGGCTGCTTTTGTATAATATCTGAAAAGTGTTTTACCCCAGTTGTGACAGGCTTTATCATACAGATTGTTATCTTTGTTGGTTTTCGGTTAGAAATGACAACTGTGTTTAGTATAACTAGTTCTAACATTTTTTTCATTTAATCACCTACAGTTTTATAAGATGTTTTTTCGGGGGGGGGGGGGGGGGTTGTTGTTTTTTGTTGTTTTGTTTTAATTTTGCCAAGATATCCTCCCACTGAATGGACAGATGTTTAGTAATAATGTTCTCCAGTTTTGTCCCGAACAGGAATCAAGAAAAAATTAAAATAGATCTGCAATGAACAGCAATAGAATGTTTTCTGTCAAGTATATAATTTGTAAATTTTAGTCCGCGGCAAGATTTTTATTTCATTGAATAACCAAAGACGCAGCGTACAGGTGATTAATTTCATTAACTTAGTAAAAGATGAAGGGAGAGATACATATAGTGAAGCAGACGGACAAAAAGAGATAAAGAAAGAGCGAAGAAACAAAACAAAGAAAGTTTAATTAAAAGAGCTCGTGAAAACAATTCATGCATGCAAGGAATAGCGCGATTAGGGAGATGTGTGTCTAAAATAATAATAACAATAATAATAATAATAATAATAATAATAATGATAATAATCAGAAGAAGAACAACAACAACAACGAGAACAACAACAACAAGAACAATAGGAGGAATGATAACTACTATTGTGATAACAGTAGTAACATTTGTAGCAGGAATAGAAGTAGTATTAATATTATTATTAAGAAGAAAAAAGAAACAACAACAATAAAAAGAAGAATAGCAGCAATGAATGACAATCATATTAAGGAAAAACCGTTATCATCATCCTTATCAAAAGAAGAAAAAGAAGAGACCGATAAAGAAGACAATCTTCATGGATTAAAACCTATCAGAAATTAGGTCATTTTTATGTTATATACTCTTATGTAAAACATACAAAAATGATAGGCTAAAGGTCTATTTGGTGGCGCACATACATTAGGGGGCTAAAAATTTATGTTATTGTAAAAAGATAAGATCCCAAAGCATCTTTCCAACTTCAAAACTTGACTAACAACGATAGTAATATCGACAGTAAAACTGTGTGTTCTAAACTCAAATTTAAAAAGTATAATTATATGAAAAATGGCTTCAAAACATAGATATAAGTTTAAGATGCTTTATGAAGAAAATTGTCAGGACATAGATCTGCGTCAGTTGAAATTTTTTTGTTTTTAAAAATTTTTCCAGTCTATTTCTTCCTACCCACATTTTAATAATAATCTAGGCAATGGGATACCGTGTTTTGTGTTACAAAAAGTAGTGGGAAACCAATGGGTGATACGTTTAAAAAACAAATTATGATACTTAAAATTTTAAAAGTGTTTCATTTTTATATATTGACCTTCTCAACCTGTTTTTGACTTTCTAGACGTGTGCGGTAAAAAAAATTGTTGATGACTGCTATTGTAAAAAAGTGGATTCTTTTTCCTTTTTTCATGCATTTTTGCCTCCTGTTTTTTTAAACTTGTCGTTCCAGCCCAGTTGCACCCTTTTCTCCATGTTTTGTATTTAATTTCAAAAATTTAAACATGTTATCCAGAGAGCAAGACTTTGTAAAGCTTGAACGATAATTTTATAGTTTTAACTTCGAGGTAAACGTTGTTTCTTAGTTTGTTTTGTTTTGTTGTTTTTTTAATTTATAAAAGCAGGGCCAAAAATGAACACGTGTTAACCAATGTATCATTACACCTATAGTCGTAGAGAATAGAAATAATATTATGAAATTCCGCAGGAAGACTTTGTAGTAGAGGTTGTGACGTGAAATGTCTTTCCAACTTACAAGTAGTGTTTGTATCAGACCGAGTCGGGAAATAGATTGCGATGGTTTAAAAAGCTTGAAATATTGTAAAGGTATGAAATTAGCAGTGGAGAGAAGTAGGCTTTTTAGTGGAAATGCCCGAAATGTCTGCCTTTAGTATGATTCGAACCTTCGACTTATAGATGCTTCGGCACCCACCGCCTTGCCACTTAGAGAAACATAGCTTAAACCATGTCGCCACTTCGCTCCTTAAAAAAGGAGTTTCATGGCAAAGGTGCCTACTTTGTTTGTCCTCATAAACTCTAGACCCTACCTATATCGAATTTGTTTTCTTCTTTCCTTATCTTTATCTTCTCTTTGTCTTTAACTGTCCTAAATTTTCTTCCACATCGCGCAGTTTTTTTTCTTCTCTTCACTGATTGTCCTATATCTATGCCTCTCTTACGGTTCATGTTTCACTTAGATCTTTGCCTAGATCTTCTTATTTAGATCTAAATCTAGATAAAAACGTTAATGCTTTGATCTCCAGACTCTATGCTTTATCGTAAACATTTCACTCTTCTTATTTCCCTTTCACTATTTGTTTTAGTTACTACCTTTCCATCTTTCCTCTGTCTTCATATCTGTTAGCTTTTCGATCTCTCCCTTTGCCCCCACCTCCGCCATCCCCCTATTTTTCTAGATCTAGATCTAGATCAAGAACGGCTGAATCGGTTTCTGTCACTTTAGATTTGTAGGAAACAGGTTGTAATCTGGATCTGGATTTTATCTATTGGGACAACCCCTAGGCCTATTGACTGGCGTTCTCCATCGGTTCAGCGATCTAAGATCGACCAGCGAAAATTTAGTAAAATATCAATTGTGAAATGATAATAAAAAAACACTTTTAACTGTGCTCACTATTTCTAAACTTCATCTATCGAGACCAGGTAGAGTACTCGGACTTTTTCTCATACCCTCGGGCCATTCACTGCTGTCAGTCAACCAATTACTCAATGAAGGTGGTAGATTTCGAAACTAGATCTAGGATGGCAACCAGGCGACAGTCTTGGACAGCAAGTCCCGGGACAATTTTTGTCTTACGCCGATTCCGGTCTAGATCTAGAATCTACAGCCTGGTGAGATATTTAAAAATACGAAATATGAAAACCTAACAATGTCATAAGAAGTATAACTTAAGAACTTGATAGAAGTGAGATTTCGAGATATTTATAGCGGGGTGGTGGGCATTATAGCAAAATTGGGTCCTCGGATAATGGCATCTATTGACTGGGCAATCCCAATCTTCACATATCGAAACCAGATGGCGGGATAGAACTTAAACCATAATTTTCACGGGAGAAATTCTTTACCTCGCATGCTATTCCATACACTTTGGCCGATTTAATTATTTTTTTGCATATATCAACTTGTTCGTTTTTATACGGGGTTCGTGCACTGCTCTACAGATCTAGGCACGCTATAAACCAAACTGACCACCATTTTCAACACTCGATTTTATATTTGGCAGTTGAGATCGAGACAATGTTAAAATGGGTTTACAATTAGGGCTACTCTCCTTATTTTCAATAAGCAGATTACGTTATACGCACGAAATCATCAAAATATACAGCGTAGAGGCGATGAGGAAAAAGTAAAAGATTCCTAACGTATCAACTGAAAACAGCCACCGAGATATATAAAAATATGGTATACCTAAAGATATACATAATGTAGGATACACAGACCTGATTCAGGCGACGAGATAGACCGAAACCTGCAGACAGACACCCTATATCCTGGTCAAAGAAACCCGTGCAGTGATGCATGAAGAGGTAAGTTCCGGCACACTACGCCTGTTTCCGGCCACCATTTGACGCATCAGCTGTTTACCGCAAAGATGCAAGGGTGTGGAGAAGAGAGCCGGGGAGGGGGCGAGCTTGTATCAATGCTCCCAGTGAACTACACATTTTATCATTTTGAAAATAATCGTAATGTTTGTACATCTGGATTAGTTTGTCAGGGTCTTAGTGCAGACTTGATTAGTGTCTTAGATCTAGAAACCCTCAGCTTAGATATCAAAGCAAGTGAAAGATACGACGCGCAGTTTCTTTCATACAGACTTAAATCAAATAAAAGCAACAACTACTGTTTTCATGCAGGAAAACAGTGTGGACGCCGATGTTTCTACCAATACAAGTGACTCAGTTTGAAACAGGACATCGCCCGCTCAGGTTTCATCTTTTAGGCACATTGTTCTAAAAGTAAACCTTTACTATAATCGGTTGTTATAGTCAATGTGTTAACGTTCATCTTTTCTTAAAAAGCAAGAACTTTGGATGCGATAATCTATATATAATGATCCCACACTGAGGTGCTCAGAATAATCGAATAAACAGAAAGTTAAATATTTGTAGAAACTATAAATTTGTGATTATTTTCTATTCTCTTGTTGAAATAAATTTTCCAGTGTCCATGCGGATTTTAATTCGGCTGTTTTCGTGCAGTGTGTTGACACATTCAAATGTAAGCAACACTTATACTTCCGCGAATAACATAAATCATCATGTACTATGAGTCGAACATTTCTGAAAAGTTTGACTGATTCATATTTACGTGGACCTATCTTGAGAATCTCAGAAAATTGTATTACAAGTCATTGAAACGTTCGGATAAGCAAGAAATTTGCCTTTACCATACGCTACCTGTTTGCAATGTGCTTTATACAACGACTTTGCAAGTTTTTTTTTCACTTTAGATTACTTAATAACTTCTAGCACGTCCAAATTATCTCTTTTCCTCTCAACAGAAGCTGTGGTTAAACCGCTACACCTTTGTTATTTATGACTAGATAAAACTCTTCGTTTCATTATTTTTATTACAATGTATGAAATTTTCAGCTCTCCATTTTTACCAAACATCTTCTCCACGTTCTTATTCGTTACCCCATTCCTTCGGTTCACCAATACAATTATGTTCATGGTAATTAAAACTGCGGCGTATTGCTGTCATAGCGACCAATGCCACGTACCTGTTTCCTGTGATGGACAGGCGCGCCTGCTGGGTGCTTGAAGTGTGCGAGTCTGTAACGGTAAGAGGGTTGGGGGGGGGGGGCGTTACATGGGCGTTATGTCGGCTTTGAAGTGCTCACAGCAAGAGGGCCAAACAGGAGGAGCAAGTTTGACTTTAAGTTTGATTCATGGTTCAAAATAGGCGACGGAGAATATAGAAGTAATATGTGGTTTCGTTTTTTTTTCCTTTGATTTTGTTTTTTTTCCAATCAAATTGATGGTATGTCACTTGACCACCATTAGATTGTGACATTATCTTTGTGCTGATTAGGGTTGGATTGGAAAATACATTTTATTTGCAAGAACAAGTTCAATTTCAAGGATAGGCCATTTTTTTTCAAGATCTTGTTATTGGCACCGTTAGTGGGTTTCAAAAACTTTAAAAAAATAAACACACATAAAAATTAAATGACAATGTATCAGCTTTAAGTGGCTAATTTTTCACCTCATTTCCTAATGTTCGAGCACTAGTCTTATTTAGAAGGTAGGCTAGAGACAGCAAAGCACTGTGTGTTATTAGCATGTTCTGTGTCATTACGTCTATGGTCATAAATACACGGTTCTACCAATCGGCCGAGCAAGATTACCGAAAGTTAGTATACAGTCAGGAATAAAATAATGCATCTCAGCCACTCAGTTGTGATTTCATAAGGAATCTATAATTAAAACGAAAAGTGTAGTTAAAAAATTAACTACATCTGGACATTAACACTGAAATTCCATCCAGAGATAGTTGTTGAGGTTATGAGCGGAAATACATCATGAATTGTTTCCTGAGCATTGCAGTCAAAAGGCAATGACACGGGCACCCACGCACATGTGCTCAGTCAACAACTCACCCACACATTCCCATCATTGGTGTAGACTTTTGATCTTCTCTGCAAGCTTCTCCCGCCACTAGCAGCTGACGTTTCGGTCAAGTGGTCACCACGGATTGAAAGCCTCTCATACTATAGTCGTTTCCAGCTAGCATCTCGGCATAACTATAGTAAAGAACTGCCACCTGCCTGCAGATTACGTTCTAGAGGCCCAGGTTCAGAGAGCATGAAAACACAAAATTTGAGTCAAAGCAGCCAAATTTTTCCAAGCAATTTTGTTTAGCTGTACTGATATGCAAATTATAAGTTTGCTATCAGACCTCAACCTAATACGCTGGTTTGTTCTTTTTATTGCTGTGATAGGTGGGGGTTTTTTGTTTTGTATTGTTGTTGTTGTCGTAGTTTTTGTTTTTGGTGGGTTTTTTTGGTGCAGCTTTGTTACTGGATGAATTTCTTTAAACTAACACATTTAATGTAATGTAACCAGATTTGAAAATCAAACTCAAACTGTTTATTTTCGTTTGGTTTAAACATGTTTTTCAGCCATGTGAAATGCACTGATCCGTTTCTATTGAGCAATATTTTTCATCTTCGCCCATCAGTTGCTTGTGTGAGTGTTTTCTTCACCGGAACTTAAAAAACGGAATTGAAGCAAAAAGACAAAAAATCCTAGCTACGTCCTGAAACATCGGACTTGACAGACGTTTTCTAAGCTTGCGTGTTTTGCTGCAACTTCAGTGAGTTTGCAGTAAAATAACTTCAACACATATTTTATATATATTTTTTACCTCTACCTAAATGGTGCAAATTTAGATTAGTGTTCTTTTGCGTTGGCAAAATCCCTAAGAATTTTTGTGAGTTACACAAAACTTCGTTGAAATAATCTATATTAATTTCATACTTTAGATCAAATCACGTTTTCAGTATTTAAAAAGTTTTTTACAATTTCTAACTCAAAGGAACTTTGCAGTTTAGTTTCTCGTTTCTGATCATTTCTATTTGCCGAAAACACATGCCCCTGCAGCTAACTAGAAAGCAGATTCATTTATTCAATAGAACCAGGTAAATTGCCATCACCCTAAATGTTTCTGGATGTTGCATGATACGTATATTCGTGGCGCACCATTCAACCTGAGCGTGGGGATTTTCAACTCACGGCTTTTTCTTATTACTGTGGCTCGGTTTATTGTCAGGGACTACAATTCACTAAACACCATAGTTACAGTATAGAAGAGGTGTCGAGGAACTGATATAAAAGTCTGATAACACCATACAGTATAGAAGAGGTGTCGAGGAACTGATATAAAAGTCTGATAACACCATACAGTATAGTAGAGGCGTCGAGGAACTGATATAAAAGTCTGATACCACCATACAGTATAGTAGAGGTGTCGAGGAACTGATATAAAAGTCTGAAAGCACCATACAGTATAGTAGAGGTGTCGAGGAACTGATATAAAAGTCTGATAATACCATACAGTATAGTAGAGGCGTCGAGGAACTGATATAAAAGTCTGATACCACCATACAGTATAGTACAGGTGTCGAGGAACTGATATAAAAGTCTGAAAGCACCATACAGTATAGTAGAGGTGTCGAGGAACTGATATAAAAGTCTGATAACACCATACAGAATAGTAGAGGCGTCGAGGAACTGATATAAAAGTCTGATACCACCAGACAGTATAGTAGAGGTGTCGAGGAACTGATATAAAAGTCTGATAACACCATACAGTATAGTCGAGGTGTCGAGGAACTTATATAAAAGTCTGATAACATAATACAGTATAGTAGAGGTGTCGAGGAACTTATATGAAAGTCTGATAACACCATACAGTATAGTAGAGGTGTCGAGGAACTTACATGAAAGTCTGATAACACCACACAGTACAGTAGAGGTGTCGAGGAACTGATATGAAAGTCTGATAACACCACACAGTACAGTAGAGGTTTCGAGGAACTTATATAAAAGTCTGATACATAATTTAGCAGCCGACCTTATAATACTAGCAACGTGCGCTGACCAATACCGCAATCTGCAGTGACACAATCTGCTAATGAGAATGTAGAAGACAGCAACAAGACCAGTCTCAATGTATCACACTCGACGCTAATGCCGATTCGAAACTAATTTTCTCTCGTGCTAAGTTCCCATGCTTGGAATGACAGGATCGCCTACTTGTCTTCAAAGACGTTCCTGGAATTCATCCGGAACGGACGATACGCTTGCTTTGTCACTCAACTTGTTTTGTGGTGAAAACTGAGAACAGTTTATAGTACAGTGTATATAGATCAGTTGTATTACTGCTTTTTTTTCTTCTGAAAAAGCTAATAAGGGAACTGAATGAATAAGCATGCAACTGAGAGTTGGGGAGAATTGGATAGAGGAGTAAAATCTTAATCTACAACCAAAGAGAGGGGTAGAGAGGGTGGTCTCTTGTTTTAACCTGCTCTTACTGTAGTAGCATCATCATAAACAAAAAAGAGCTTCGATTCTTATGTAGGGCGAGTTGGGGGGGTGGGGGCAAAGACTTTGAATTACTTTTAAAAATCTCAACGTATTTTAATAAAGAGTATAAAATATGTGAAAAATTGCGATGCTTTAGAAAACAAAAGTTCACCAAAGAAAGGGTTATTCCTGAAGCGAAGTGTGAAAGTCAAAGGTTTTAGTGTCTCCAATGATGCGCTAGTCAAATATAATTTGATTTTTTAAAGCTCTGTGCTTTTTAACGTAACAGATTAAGCATTCATTTCGTCCGACACATGTACATGTACCATTATAGATTTGACGGTGGTTGGAGATTTAGTTCTTAAAAAATTGGACGACTGTGTTGTTAGTTTTTCTTGTGACTTTTCAAGGAAAACTGTTAGTAATGTAAACGAACTGGCGATGCACTTTTTTGTAAGTTGTTTTTGTTTCGTGTTTTTTTAGGGGTTTTTTTTTGGGGGGTAAGGTGAAAATGATGGTACAAATTCATGTCTTACAACAGAAAAAAAAATTTGAAAACTGAAGATTGTGATATATATTCAGACTTGCAATTTGGGCCTCTATTTTGGCGGTCTAGCCAAAGACCTATCTCTAATAAAGAAAAAAACATAACAAAACAGATATTTTCATCTTTTGATTATAACAAATATGTTTACAAACACAATTTTTTCAAAGCATATTCATTTCATATGCAAAGCTTTTTACATTAGTAATAATATGAATTTCTGCTTCAAATATTTTGAAGTATAACTAATCTCCCCAATGATTTCTGAGGCATAAAACAAATGTAATAATACTGTTGTAGCAATGAATCTGATATCAATCATAATAGAAGAAGCTGTACGCGAATGCTAAGAAACAAAAATTAATTTATCGTGCAAAGCAATGGAGGTCTTCGGGTATCTTTGAATATTCAATTGTTCAACCTGTGTCAGCGGGATCTAGCACTGGTTTCAATGTGGGTCCCTGAGCTTGTTTTCTTTATCACGAGAACACAGTATCATTGCAGAAGCCTTAGCAAACGCCAGTTGTTATCACATTCTAAAAAAGCATCTCGGTGCCTCAGCAACACAAAACACTCCGGGAAAAGCTGGCAATTAGCTTCTCCTGTTTGTTTTTCTAGGATGGGGAACACACTAATCTTTCTCAGCCTGCGACCGCCACAGCCAATAGAGTTTGGGGTGAGTTCCGAGAGGTCTATTCATCACAGTGAAAAGGCTCGCTCAACCCGGCTGAAATTGGTTCTCGCAGGTCGCAGTGTTAGTTAATCATACTCTCGATGTGTGGAAACAGTCGGTTCTCGTTTTCTTTATTTTTCTTCCATGTTTGAGCGAAGATGTTTTGACTAGATGTACTTTAACGACTTTATAGTTTTCAAATCAACTAGATAAAGTTATGGGTCACCAGGTACGCACAGTCATTTTTCAGTTTAAAGTTAACATTCGCAATAACACCATAGATATAGCATAACAGTAATAGTATTGAACGTGTGACGTAAAAAAAAAGTACCCGTGTACCCATTTCCCGTAAAGTTTGGTTTGGTTTTACTAATTCAGCCCTTAATAGTTTATGGGCTTGAATTACAATTTATTTTAAATATTTTGAATTATATCCGTTAGAATATATTATGTAGGACTCTTTTTGACTATTTTGAAATTTCCGCAAATGAAGTAAAATTGTTAATTTTGGAGACGTTCTTAAGGTTTCTGAAGTCAAATTCTTACGGCAAAGTCCTTCATCTATGTGAGAAAATGTTGCGTTTTCCTCCTGCCCGGGTCTACTTTGACTGGTAGCAGCAGACTTAAGCGACCCGCATCGCTGCCGAGGTTGCCAAGATGAAAGGAATACTGACGAGCTTTTCATAAATTTAGCAGCTGTCTAAACACAGGCAAGAGGCGAGAAGCGCTAAACATGGGCATGAATCCCGGTGAGCGAGACGCGGTGATAACACAAAGTTTGGATTGTACGGTGTGGACAACGCATCTTGCTTTGAAAAATAAGAAGATTTTAATGAACTTTGGGTTCTACAGAAGTGACAAAACTGTGAAAGAATTTTTCTAAAAAAACGGCACTGTTTGGTGGCCTAAGATTTAAAAATTATGATATCATATAGGCCCTAATATAGTTGTCGGTAGAATGAATAAAGTTTTTTTTTTCTGTAACTGAATGTGCACTTGAAAAGTTATTGTAATAATACTTCTCTGGCCGTCTTTCATACCTTTTCTTATTCCTATTTTTAACTTGGTGGAGCGCTTACCTATATTTAACTCATGTTTTTAATCAACGAATTTTACGTTCTCGTAGGTAAATGTTACGTTATTTTGTAAGTGCAGATTTTTTTTTATTTTTAGAGGGTTGTGTTTTTTTGCATTTGTTTTATGGTTATTTTAGAGGTAGGGTGGGGTTCCTGTTTAATATTGCTGTACAAGGTGAGTTTATTCTCTATCCCTCCCGATGATAAAAATTTATAGTAAAGTTGTTATCTTTTGGTGTGGATTTTTGCGTCGGTATGCAAAGCGATGTTGATAGAGAAAACAAAATGAGAGAAGTTAAGGGGTAGAAAGCGAACAAAAGAGATCTTAAGGAGAAAGTTTTGATGTAGGGAAAACACATGGGTCAAGAAAAACAAGAAACATTTTGAAAATTATTTTTTTAATCATGTCATACAAAAGAAGAGAAAGAAAAAAAAAGAAAAAAAGGAATGTATGGGGGGAATAGATATAGAAGAAAGTAAGTCAGATAGAAATAGAGGATAATGATGGAGAGAAAGGCGGTCTTACAGTCGCAGACAGAGAGGATAAACAGCCTAACGAATTGGTAAAGTATAAGTTGGGATATACGTTAGAAACTAAAGAAAATAATGTAGAATGAGCGTGAAAAGGATAGAGAGAAAAGGAAATGACACAGACCAAAGCTGGGAGACAAAGACATAGACTGAAAATGTTTACACAAGAAAAAAAGAAATAAGCAGAGAATTGAAGAAAAACAGGCAGTTTGGCATGGTGGGGATATAAGAGGCAGATAGATAACATAGTAAAGAATTGTTTTAATAACTAGGAAGAGCAATAGAATTACATAGCAGTAGTTGTCAGTTCAGTAAGAACTTTGCGTTTTGAAAATCATTATGATTGTTATAGACAAGAATAAGCTATGATATAGAACTTGTTTAAATAGTGTATTTGATGCTTACTACTTTTACATTGCGCTGACTACATGTACAAGCCGATCTATAGAACTTCTGATGGGTTTAGAAGAAATAGAACATACAGATATAATACAGCTGGCGTGTTTCCCTGATCAATCTCAAATGTTGGCTCGTCATGGAAAATTGATTTTCTCATTCTGTGCGCTCCTGTATTCCCCATTTAAACATCTGTAAATATGTTGCTCGTTTTTTTCCGATGGCTTTTTGTCTTTGTTATTTTTTTCTTTTTTTTTTTGCAATACTCCTCGATTCTATATCGAGTTGGGTTTTGGTTGTTTTGGTTTGGTTTTTTTTTGGTTTTTGTATTGTTTTGTTTTGTTTTGTTTTTTGTTTTGTTTTTTTTTTCATTTTTCTTCTTTCTTTTTTCTTGGAGTTTAGGATAAAACAACTGCACGTAATTTAATGAAGTGGTCCCAAATTTACCAATTAAATCACTTCAAAAGCCACCCTCTATTTTTCTTATCTGTGTTAATGTTAAAAACTTATGAGGCTAACAAGGTTTGATATTTTGTTCTCTTTAGGTGAGACAAGACAGCTGTATGTTCAAAGACAGTCGCCATCCGCTGCAGATTGGAATCAGGAGATGACACGAGATACCTCGACCAAAGAGTAATTTAAAACTAATGTAAATAAGATAATGATTTGTTACTCTCGTTATATATTCTTGTCTGAACGTCGTGTTATCATATGACGAGAAAGAATGTATGTTTTGCTATACACAGGCAAATTAGTTTATTGTCAAATCTTGAAAAGAAACCACCCAGTCTTAGTGAAATACCTTGATAATATTATTTTAAGTGTTTCACAATATAAATAGTTAAATAAATCATTTCGGGTGGTTTGCTGCACACCGCCTGTATCGTATCTCTCTCTCCCTCTCTCTCTCTCTCTCTCTCTCTCTCTCTCTNNNNCTCTCTCTCTCTCTCTTTCTCTCTCTCTCTCTCCCCCTCTCTCTCTTTCTCTCTTTCTTTCTCTCTCTCCCATGTAATATCATCTCTTAAGTTATACCTCCCTGATTCTAGGTAATAATGTGTATCTTCCTTAAAACGTATTATATATTTGTATCTTTAAAATAATGCTCAATTTTCATTTCTCAATGTAAAATAAAACAGACTTTGTCAGCATTAACTGTATGTGTGAAACTTTCATCGTTTTAGAATCTGTATGTGCGGGCTTGGATTGAGATGCCAGTGTTGTTTTGTATATACTCTATGAGTATGAGACTGTGTACTTGCCTTGTTTGACACTGATTTTCTTCGTGAGCTTTAAAACAACTCATATCAAACATATTAAAAAACTACAAAAGTACTCATTGTTTTTGTAAAGCATCCCCACCACTAAAGTATTTCTAAGTCTTAAGCGTTTTTCGGTGTAAATGCTGCTTATCATGTTTAGTATGTTTTTGTATAATTGTATATTGATATTACCTGAATAAAAGATTTAGTTCCCAAAGATTTTAAGTAGATTTTTGTTACTTTAGTATGTTTAATCTTACAATGAGTTTGTTCATAGACTGCGAGCTTATCATCCAGTCACTGTTCTTCTTATGATATTCAAAATAAATACATTTAATGTCTTCTTAAACTAAAATCAATTTTTGTTTTCTTATTCCTTATCTCAATCAGATAAGTTATACGGTTTGCCGTGACATGTTCTTTTTTACTTGATCAATTATCTTTCAAAATATAATCTTTGAGCTCATTGAAACCAATTACACAAGAATTGGCCGATAAGGCTGTAATGAAAAAGGTCATTTTTTTCTGCGTTGGGGCACATAATGTTTTCCATAGATCTTCATATTCATTGCACTTATCAAAGTTTCTACCTCTCTATTCTCTGCGTTCTTCTGCCTCTCTGTCTGTCTTTCTCGTTTTACATTCTTATGACCTGTTTAAAATAAAAAACCGCAAGTTTCCATTTTCCTCTTTTGTTGTCTCTGCGGTGTCCTTGATTGTAAATCTACATCCATTTTTCTACCTACACACGTCTATTCCTTCCCAATACTTTATTGTTTTTTTATGATTACGACAACTATGGCTTTTTGTATCTTCATCAAAAATGAGTTTTAAAAGTAGGTTTTAATCTCCACGTCTAAAGATCTTGACTGAACCAGTCTTGTTTTAATGTTGGATGGACTAGGTTATCCAACATAAGCAGAATCGCGTAGCCGCTGCAGTTTAGTTTAGCCCGTGACGAAAATACTGATCGGAATCTCCTTTGTCAATTTTAGATAAAATGTATACACAACAAGTAGTTTACCAGTTTTTGAAAATGAAGCAAACATTTTAAAATTGGTTTACAAGGATATCGGGAATTTGATAAACGTACTTGTACAAGCTGTTTTCACAACGAATTATACGAAGATTTCATATACTATGTGATTTTGTTTGATGTTTAGTTTTCCGGGAATAAATTTTAAGAAAACATGGAGTATTGGGCATTGTAAAACTTTATGGAAATGGAAACATTGGTGAAGTAATGAATAGTTTTGATAAAACTCTGTCACTATAATGTCAGATCAAGGAAAAAATATGGGTTTTTAGGGACTAATAAAAACACCGCCATAAAGAAATTGAAATATGTCATAACATACAGAAAGAACATATTTTTTTTATTTCTGAGGGTTTTTGAATTAGGGAAAAAAACAGAAAAAGCATTAGCTTCATGGAATTTAAGAGGTGGTAAGGAACGAACAAGCAAACAACATTTAAGTCTACATAATCATTTAGGTTAAAATGTTATGGTCTCACACAAACTGTTATTTTGGCTTTATACAAATAAATAAACTCAGACGGATAATGTGTCGTGGAAAACAAAAAAAACTGCAACTCAATGGTTTCACTAATTAGCAATAATTTTCAAGAAAGGCATTTATGTAAACAAAATGCAAGCAATGAAACGAATGTTCTAAATCACGCTGTCTTTATTACAAATGTGACTGAACCACACAGTAATGGAGTCCAGTTAAACTAAACCATAGTTGACCAGACTGCAAGATTTATTTTATTTAAAGAGTTTATCTTAATAGGACTGCATTTTACTTGGGAAAGAATCGAAGCTACACAAAATCTGGTTGATCAGAAAAGTAGTCCAATTCTGAAAGTCCATTACATTAAAAAACGAATTGTTAAAGGTACAAAGATTTTTTATGAAATCGAATCGCCATGAAAGCAGGCGAAGAAATTTCAAACAGGTATTGTTACCAATAGGATGGAGGAAAGGTTTGGTAGTTACACGGTGTTTGTTTAATAGCTTAATAAGTGTGAACTAAATGTACATTTTTGTTGACATTGCCGTGTGAATTGTCACTCCTTATCTCACCCATCAAGGCATTCTTCGTCAAAAACTACAAAATGTTTCACCTTTCTTTTTGTTATCAATACCTTTTAAAATAAAGAAATGTTGTCTCATCGCATTGAACTTTAAGAAGACAATTAAATAAAGTAGGTGTTCCATGTGGACCGTGAAACACCGAAATTTTTCTAGATTATAATTATACTTCCGTTATTCTAGAAAAGGTGGCATATCGGCATTTTCGTAAAATTCTGTCTTTGTTAGCTCGTGACAGTACAGCTTTAGGTGTATCTTGCTATCTGATCGGGTCTGGTATCGGCATTGTATTTAATAATAAAAAAGTTACAACAATTTGAAAACATGCGACTAGTTTTTTCTCTAAAATTACATATTTACAGACTGACAAAAAGGCGAATTGTGCTTAAACGGCCGATTTGCTTCTTTTTTATATCAGAATGTTTATGTATTGACCAAACATAACTGACCAAAAGGCGCATATCACAATGAATTACGTCCTTGTCTCCGTCATGCGTCTTATCAGGGTGCAACAATTTTATCTCCATAATGTCTTCTAAAAAATAAAAACGTAATGCGAGATATTCTTGCTACCTAGGGCATATGCACGAGTTCGAGTTATATCAATTCATGGCTGACGTATTAAAACAAGGAGCGCTTGAAATAGCAAGGAGGCTCATAATTATATAGAGTACGTCTTTTAGATATTCTTCTTTTCTGAACATTTTATAGAAAGTTCCGACAAAAGAATTTATCACCAATGGAAGCTGCATGCGTTAATCATTTAATGTACATCAACCAAATTAATGTCAGCGGTAATTAAAAAATGCATATGTTCTATATGTGTGTGTGTGTGGATTCTGTAAGTCATTATCAATAGTTACATAAACCCTTTCATTTGAGATCTAGGCTCTAAAAACAGAAATAATGTTTGTGAAAATCATCCTCACCAGCTTCACATTTCACACCTTATTGCAGCAGAAACATTTATAATTATCACCGAAAACTTGTAACGCACGAGGTACACACTCCATCTGAGAACTTGCGGAAATCATTG
>BMAT01002238.1:144912-161727 GCA_019649035.1 Elysia marginata | reverse complement strand
TTTTAAGAAGGCGGCCGTATCGTAAACATTCGGTAAAACGAAGGTGATGTTGGAGAGTATTACTCTCGATAAACTGCAGTCATCTTTGGGGAGTAACAGCCGAAGTCTGCTTTGTCAGAAGAAAGACTCTTTGTGCAGGATCGTATATCTATGCTTTGCTTCCTTATTTCTCTCTTTCAAAAGGATGCGTCGCCAGCCATGATTCAAAAACTACTAGCCTAGCCAATGGTCTTGTCTACGGCTGTGTTTGTGAGATCTACCTAAATTCATTTGACCAGATAATTTGCAAGTTTCATTTCATTCTGAAATAACATTAGAAAGTCTTTTTATCTGTTGAATAGTTTAAATTTATTTATGAGTCGTGACATCGGGCTTTTGGTGTCATGTTCCCTAACGTTACGACGACACATGCACACACACACACACCGTCTTTTTAAGCTTTTGTGAAATCTTTACAACTTGCAATCTTTAGCTGGATGATTGGTTGCTTGAATTTTAACGTCTCTTTTTAACTACAAGGTCATATCAGAGACGGCGCTTGGGACAATTGAAAGCGTGCTGCCACACTGTGATGTAAGGAGTGCTCGCATACACCACACCACCCAGTCACATTATCCTGACACCGGGCCGATCAGACTTAGCACTAAATCCATAATGCCAGACACTAGGCAGATCAGCTGCTAATACCAATTTTAAAGTCCTTGATTTGACTCGGCCGGGGATCGAACCCACACTTCCCGACCTCGGAGCGAGTGTCTTACCTCTAGGCCACAGAGCCGGTTTTGCTGTAAGAACAGTAGTTGCACATTTTCTGTAACGGGCTTTTTCTGCCGCCCATCCTTTGAAAATGAGTTCTATATAAATTATTATATCAACCTAACCTGTTTGGAATCAGACCATGTTGAATAAACTTAACAAAAACTCCGATTTTCCATGGCCCAGGTTATCAATTGAGTGTGTCCTCTGGTTTTTGTTTATATTTTGTCTTTGTACAAATCTTGTTTGTTGTAACATGTGTACATTTCAATATAAAACAAAGCTTAAGTTTACTATTAAACTTTAGTCTTGTTATTCTTATGGAAATCTTTTGAAGTACGAGACTGTATTGTCGGTTTGTGCACTTGTATTGTTCCACGAAGCTAAGGCTTAGAGAAATGCTCTCCCCTTTGACCTGACATTGAGATTATTTTTCACTTTGTATCCTTACCTTCCTAAACATTTTGCAATAAATGATGAATCATGAATCGTGCAATTTTATCTTTTATAGGACTCATTACAAATTAGTTAGATTTTAATGATTTTGAGATTTTTCACTGTGTGTATTTTCATTGTTCCTTGTATGGAAGTTTAATTTTAATATTTTTCTTTGGCTCTATCTAATAACTTATGTTAAATCTTTAATTTGTTAAAATTTAAATCAAGGAGTGTACTAATCAATAAAAGGCATAGTTAAAAGCTTTCTAGATTAAAACCTAGCCATCATTTAGGCCTAGTTTTTGGTTTTAAGTTTATTTAGATCTGACTTAGATTTAACTCAGAACTTAGAGTCTGAAAGAATTAGCGAAAAGAAAAACGGAAGAAAAGGATTCTGTGTAAATAATGTATTTATCTAAAATAGGGCGTGCGTTTTAAGTAAGTTATATCAAGATACAGAGTATTTTTTATTCTAGATATATTCCTCATCACAGTTAGACATGCTATACATTCTATTACGTATGATCAATAAATCCCAATGCAAAATTTTATATAAATTTTATCATATAAAATCTTAGATCTTTCAAATTGACGTTTTCGTTCAATGATTTAAATCTAAGATCTACTTCCTCATTGATTTTATGAATTAGGCCTATAAAAATTGAAAAGATTTCTTCCCAGCTTTTCATTGCTCTATTAGTATAAGATAAAAAAACGATTGAAAATTTTTACCATGACTTTTCTTGAGCAATGCCAAACTTTCCGACCAACGTTTTTATTGGATCCGTAGGACATTATGTTACTATCCTATTACATTGCGCAGATCTTTGGTGGTGGTACATTTCATGGCCAATATTTCAGCTACCACGTACAGCCATTGAGACTTTACAGACTTTAAGCAGCAATGCGTGTGTATGACGGGAACGTCTGTGGGTCTATTTTTAGAAACTGGTTTCATTATTTTTTTAGTTTCCTCGACCTGCTTTCCCGATTTTCACGTACGCCTAGTGAGACACGGTGCGTGTGCTTAAGGTCTCTTTTGTGTTTCATGGGGAGCTTTGAAATGAAAAGTTAGAGATTGAGAACAAGAGAGCACCGCTATAAGTATACAAAATAATGTTAACAAAGTAAGATGTATGTTTTCGACATCGCAATACTTTTGACTGATTTGAGGGATCTGATTTTGAGCTCAAATTTGTAAAACCGACTTTGACCAAACTTTGAATATAGTTGTCGTTGCCACAGGGGGCCGCCTACCCATTTCCGCCCACCTCTCCAACCCTGATGCAGCATGCCATATTTGTTTCCGGTTCGACCCAGACTTCCGGCCTGTGGACGCTTTCTGTATGATCAGGCCGTGCTCTTTCCGTTATTTCATGTTTGCTCTTTTTCAATCTGGCATTTTCCAGGTGGCGGTCCGGGATCAGTGTAACTACACCCTAAACCTTTTATATGTCAAGGTCGGCGATATTCGTCCTTATTCTGTCGTATTAAATAATTTATTATGTTGGATCTTTATGCAGTTATGTTAACAATACTGGCATTCATATAATTTATGCAGCAATGTCCTCCCCCGCAAACAGAAATAGGTATTTATTTTGATGTTCTTAACATTTTGTTACGGGAGTGTTTGTAAACAAGGTATAATTCATATGAGAATAATGTGCGTGTTTTGAGGTTATTTGTTTTGTAAACATGGAATGTCATGATGACGATCAAAAAGTTTTGAGAGCATTAAACCTTCGCCTTTGACACCATTCTGTAGTTTAATGGAGGGGAGGGGAGCCTGCACTTCCTGAAACAGAAAATATTTTGTTTTTTATAAACTCCACGTAATTGACTTGCTATTGTTTTAACTAGCATGCTGACTAGCACCTGCTAACCCTCTTTTTTTCTCTTTTAATTTTGTTTTACAAACTTGCCTCCCTATTCACTTGAACGGATTAATAAAATACGGCGTGCATGCGACACTCTTGTCCACAGAAAGTAAAAATTCAAGAACAAAATTAAGTTGAAAGGTTTTGTTTGTTTTCTGACTATAGCGAAACAAGTACGTATTTAGAGTACTATGTCCAATTATTATTTTAGTTAAAGATAATAATTATGTGATAATTATAGTTTATCACTCGCCTCATTTCAACTCCACTGATTTCTTATTCATTTTAATGTAGCTTAGCTGAAATATGAGTTGAATTTGCTTTTGTGTGTATTGGTGTACTGGGGGAAATATGGTAACGAGACTGCCTTTGGCAGTGGCAGACTATAACCATATTTTTTCCCGCAAAAGCATGAATATAGCTTCATATTTTCTCCTTTCTTTTTCAGGATGCAGTACCGGTTTCATTTCTAAGGGTTTGTCGGCTGTTTTTTCAGATGACTTAACTAACTGTAATGCTTGCTTTACTTTTTTCCAATTATGTTTTTTGTAATGCGTTTCTCTAGTTTTTATATATTATTTTATGACCAATTGTTTTCTTTGCCCTTTTCTGCAAGGTTTACATGAAGTTTTCTGATACGGAACTATTTGTCTTTTTTTTTCCTCAAAAAGTAGGAAATCTTTGAGTAAAGAAAAAAAATTTACGTAAGAGTGTACTTTCAAGGTTCAAAAACTTGACGTTGTCTTCAAATGATATCACACTTATACTCGAAAATAGCGAGAAAACGTATCAGCTGGTGAGGAGGTTGCCCGTGACAAAAGTTCTCAATTTTCATTCTGTATAAAAAGCTACTCACTACAAATTATTTTAAGATAATAATGGACATTCGTTTTATCTTATTTTTGCTTTACATATGTAATAACTTAATAACTGTTACGAACGCTTTTTTAACGCTTTCTTGAGTCGTGAATTGAATGGTCCATCTATCTATCCATGCAAGAAAACTCTGTACGTGTTTTGAAATAATCTTCTATGTTTCAAGTTCTAGAGTTATATCCATTACCATTGCTTTAGATGTGTTCACCATTTATACTCTCTCTCTCTCTCTCTCTCTCTCTCTCTCTCTCTCTCGCTCTCTCTCTCTCTCTCGCTCATTCTGCCAGTTTCTCTCTCCCTCTCCCTCAATTATTTCATTAGTTGGCTGTCTACATGTCAGCTCTCATGACTAGTTTGGAAATTTCATCCTGAATGAAAGCTGCAAGACATTAAAATACCGTGTGTTTTAGCGCTATATTCACATGAAGAACATGAAAAACGAGGCGTGAGCAGGCATAAGATAATATATGTACATAAATCTATCATTTATTTTAAACTTTTTCATTATCATACAATGCTAAGATCAACGTAAAATTAAAGCCATACATAGAGTTTACAATTTCATCGAGTAAAGGATGCCTATTCAAAACAACATTACATGTAGTTTACATTTCAGTGAAACATCGCTATCTCATTCTATGTCCAAAATCTTAAAGTTTTAGCGCCTTAAAACGAGTAAATTTCAATACTTTTGCTCGAATTTTTTGGTTCATAGTTACACCAAGAGACTACAAATAGTTCGGGTTTTTTAATGAAACCTTTTTAGTTTTGGTTTTCCTTAACTTTCCATATAAATCCTCACTCCCAAATATTTTACTTACCTAAAATATAAAGTGAAAAATTATGAGGTAAACCCATAGAAAATCAAGTTACTATATTAAAAGTTCGTTCTTTTTTGGGTTGCACATTAGCGTTTTCCAGTCGGAAAAGGGTGGGTTTCTGATCGTTGTCTTGCCATGCAAATCATGGAGAACCAAATGCGACATAACTGCCATATTGGTCACTACCATTTTTTTTTCTTTTTTATTAAAATTGAAGCAGGTTTTTTACGCTGTGAATTAAAACAAAGAAACACGATTTTGATACCAGTTATAGCCTGGGTTATTTTCTCTTTTCTTTCGCTTTAGATTCCTAAACATTAGTAACTCATGTCTTCTGGTATTTTTGAGGGCCTTAATATTAAAGGCATTGAGTTTGAGCCGTGATTGGTAAACTATAAAATGTCGGTAAAAAAAAAAGACTAACCCAGAATTTTACGTCTTCGTTATGTAACAAGCCATTATGAAAGAGGCGCTACTGTTTCCCTCGTCAGGACTATGAATCACTTCGTACAGTATGTCATTTTTAAGCAAGTAAACCTTGGCTAACCAGATCTTTACATAAAGCTTATAAAACGCGCACTATATTACTTGCATCGAAATAAAGAAACTTAAAAGTAACTTTTTAGACATGCCAGGAGGTAATCTGAAAAATGGCCATTACTATAACAATTTACATTCAAATTAGTTGAACCAGTTAGATTGTGTGGTTTCCGAAAGGATAGAATTTAGAAATAAAAATTAGTTACACGTGGGCTCGAAGTTGTTAAGGTGAAGGGCTAGAACTGAGTTGGTTTCCCTAAAATGAGCTAAATTGAGATATTGTTTTGTAGGGAAACAAAACTTCCGGTCTTTATTCTAGTAACTCGGAATCAAAGAAGTCTATAATTATTATATAAATGCCTTTAAGCATTAGCGTTGTATGTATTTGACAAAAATGAATAACGAGCTACAAGTGAGAACACGCTTGAGATCTTGAAATCAAGGTACGGTGTTCTTTTCTACTGTCATTAGTGGTCAAAAACTGGCTAGAGATCTATCCAGCGTTGAGAATGTCCAGCGCCTTTGATATCTATAAAACCATTGAGTGTGTATTAAATAATAACAAAAAATTATTATACGACGTATGCATTTACTTGGTCAATAAATTTAGTTTCCCCTTCTGGCGGCAACATGCAACAAATTATTTAATAAAGTTCATGTACATTATGCCTTAGAATTCATCTACCAAAATATAACCAAAAAAAAAACAAACTACTGAGAATCTTATAGCTATAGTCATATGTAAAGGTTTGGTTGGAGTAATTGTTTTTCTATATAAAAACTAAACAATGAGCCACTTCGTTACAATAAAGAATCCTACCTTAGAGACAACAAAGACGCGGCTTATGAAATGGGATACCTGTGTTATGTGATTGTCTTACTTGGGTGAAATGGTGTTTGATTGCGTGAAAACTGCCCTATGTTTTGTTTCTTAGCTTGCTCTCTGAGCATGTTGTTTTGTCTTTAATACCGTGAAAGTCACTTCAAGAAAATGGATAACTGTTGAATCATCGAAGGAGAACGTGCGGGGGTCAGACTCCTATAAAACTTTTGCCTAACAAAGCCATAAAAAGGAGAGAAAAACTAAGAGGACGTAAAGAAAGCATGGTTCGCTAAAGAATGGTAAATAAATACGAGATCGCCCTCTCGCTAGATTATTTTTGCGTATGTTAGGCTCAAGTCTGGATGTGTAATCTCCCAGCGAGACGGGAAACCATAATGTAAATCCTGAGAGCAATAACAATTTGCTTAGTTCAGGCCGTTGAATGTGATGGTCCAGGACGGGAGATAATCCGCTCCAAGCTCTAATGTCCTCAGCACGAGACAAGCGGACTTAACGGTGATGAACTTCACAATGAATGTTCCCTTCTCTGAAAGCTCGCGATTGTTGAGCTGCGCTGGCTACACGTCACGAAGGCGTAGTAAAACGCTACGTTAGCTCCGTCTGTATCTGAGAGGACCATGCGGTCTAGAGACTGTGAATGCATTATATGATAAACCTACATTAGGATGTAAAGCGAACGTTTCCTATTTGTAGAAAAACTATAATTTTCATGCTTTTTTTGTATTGTTGAATCACCCCGCGAAACATGAGTTAAATGCCAGAATTTGTGAAATTCCCTCTTATACTCGCAGTCCCACAGTTGACTTTCGTCGTCTACACTTGTACACGGATGTTCTTTCTATGTTGAGCGTAGATACAGTGAGACAAATGATGCTCATACTATGCTTCTGGCAGGTTTTCATCTGCTAACCAATAAACTTTGGTATTATGCTGCATAACAAAAGTATTAAAGCCGAGCAAGCAAACTGCGCAAATATTTATATGACAGCTTTCTTGCGGAGTAATTATTCAGGAAACAAGCAAAAATCCGCAACATATGAAAATGGTTCAGACGTTCCAAAAACGTGAGAAAATTAAATTGCTTCGCTTCAAAACCTACAATCTGTAGTTAAGGGTCTGACCACATTTAATATCAAAATGATTGGCCAGCGATTTATTGTGATAAACTGAAAACTAAGTTTTAATGGCGGGTTTTTGTGGTCGCTGAAACAGTATTTATATACAGGTTAAAGACAATGGAATAGAATTCTTTGATGTGACTGTCTTTGTCTGAGGTCATCATCTTACAATCAATACCGAGAGAGGGTAATATAAGAATCACTTACGTTGCATTAAACTGGCGAGGAAGTCTTAAATATTTGGGATTATTTTCATAAAAAGATTTAATTGCTGTATTATGCCTAAGAATATTAAAGTAAAAATCACTTCGTTGAAGAACAAAACAAAAGGATGCTAAAAACCGATGGCAATAATGTGACTGCATTACGTACATGGAATCATTTGCAAATACAAAACAGCTGTATCTAAAGTTGAAAAAGTCAGGCCAGACCAAATGACTTGTATTGGGAGCGCTGTAAAATTAAAGAACGAATGACATTTCATCACAAGCTGGCCTCGTGGTGCTTTATGTGCACTTTTTTTCAATTTCTCTCCGTTATCAGTTAGAAAAGTAACTCTTTTAATTAGTGCTCATACCATTAATTACTATAAATATACAATAAAGAATGCACAACATTTGTACACAGTCAATTACTTATCCCTTCGTGGAAATGCTGTAATATAGTTACTCTATTTCAATATAAATCCATGAGGTGTTGAGTAGTATGATTTGCCCTCAAGTGACTATTATACTTGAAAAGCTTCGAAAATGTCATATCAAAATGCAACAAGGCTAAGACTCAGGTAAGAGCTTCATAGTATTATCACTCAGCCACTAAATTCGCAGAAACGGGTCCTTAAGAACAATAATTGTGTACTAGGTTTCAGACAATTGGTGTGTAAAATGACAAAACAACCAAAGCTATCATTATGAAATTACATAGCTGTACGTTGTAATCTCGTTATGAAATTATATAGCTGTACGTTGTGATCTCGTAATGAAATTACATAACTGTACGTTGCAATCTTATGAAATTACATAGGTGTACGTTGTAATCTCGTCGAAGTAACACGCGCCGATACCACCTTACATCAGTTGTGTGAGCACCCGCATTTCAGTGAGTTATCTTAAAAGAGAAAGGTACTCGAGTCTGGCTTATCCTGGATACCCGTCCTGTGTACAATGTAAAATTTCATTCACATTAGAATGTTCGCAGCCAAGTACTGTCACGAATGAAAGTTCTCACTCAGCTCAATGAACAGATTGTCAAAACGCTCTTGAAAGGTTATCTGAACAGTGGCAAGTCTTTATTTCTTGCTGGGGTACATTGTGGTTCTTGTGGAAGATTTGACTGTAGAGCTTTCTCGCACAGACCTAGTTCATAACGTTGCCTTGTTCACATTTTCTTCTCGTGATATGAGGGAAAAGAAAATACACCAGATATTCACCAATAAACTACACTATAGCGTCTGGGTTATGCTGTGAGTTGTGTGAGTATCGAATAGTCTCAGTAAAGAGTGTGCTGGAGATACGTCAGTTACAATATTGTTTCTCGGTGAGTTTCCGGCACTCTTTGCATCTGACCTCGCAGCACCAAAGAAACTTACAGTCACAGTCGTGCACTTCCTCTTCAATGAGCGTCTGGTAGCCGCGCCCACAACACATGAGTTTACATCCGTCCAGGCCAGGGCTCTCTTTCTTGCACTGGCGCCCACGGGTGCCGAGGGAGCCCTTCTCGGGCTTGAACTCACAAAAGTCTGGCGATTCATTGAGGTAAACGAGATCCTTCTTGGTGGGCCGCTTGTGGAGGTTGGTGATGCGCTTCAGCTTAGATCTGGAGTTGTCCCAGCGCACCACACTGGCGCCATCAAACTTGTTCTTGAGAAGGCTGCCAATGCGGCGAAAAGGTTTCATCTTCCGCCAACAAACCTGTACGGAGCAGTCCCCTGACACACCGTGACATTTACACACAATCCGCATCTCCTCTTTCACCGTCTGAAATGAAAAGTTTGTTGAGAGAAAACATTAGTTTAATTGCTTTTTACTAGTTCAGAAATCATTTGGTTTTTTTCTGTTGTTTACTAAACTCTTTTGCCGACCCTTTTTAAAAACTTAAGATTCACGTATACATTTTATCTGGCCTCTGCTAAAGTTAATTAGTGTGGTAGAAAAAATATCGGTATTTTTTGTGTGTTAGAGAGAAGTATCGGTGCTTTTTAGATGTAGAATGAAATCAAATGAAGTGAGATTTGCATTTGAAATGAGGATTTAAACCCTACAATTATCTCTTTTCTATTTTTAATGCATTATTTCAGAGGTAAAAGTAAAATTTCGAGGACGAATGAGAGAATCATATACAAAAGCAACACCTTTCTTCCGGCCCCATTGTTCCAGATATTCATACTGCCACGTTCATTTCGCCTCGTTTCATCCGAATCGACGAATCTCTTGGCGAATCTTGCACCATAGCGAACGTTGTCCGAGCAGCCTCCCCACTCGAAGCCTTCAGCAGGCTGCCAGCGCGGCGCTCTCTTGTCGCAGCCGCACTTGCTCAGTTCGCCTTTCGAGCACGCCCTTGTGACACTGTAGGTGATTCCGGCTGAGGAAATGGCATAGATGTAGGCAGTCTCGCGGCTCTCTGGGGATAATAGAAAGGCAACATCAGTTGTAGTCCTTAGACATCCAGTAATAGGAAGTGTAAAACTGTTAATGATCTTAAGTAACAATGTTTATTACCTGCATTAAATTAATGGCTAGCGTTAAACGGGCAATGATAGTGACAACAAACTAAAAATAATCAAGAGGCTATCTTATGAGTTTGAGCTGGGTAGTAAGTCTCATGGTACCAAGTTTTATGAAAGCAATGATTACAATAATCCATTGCATTAGCATTAGTAGAAGTAGAAGTAGTTATGGTAGTAGTAGTAGTAGTAGTAGTAGTAGTAGTAGTAGTAGCAGTAGTAGTAAAAGCAGTAGTAGCAGTAGTATTGGTCGTTGTAGTAGTACAGTAGTAGTAGTGGTGGTGGTGTTGGTTGTGGTAGTAGTAGTAGTGGTGGTGTTGATGTTGGTAGTAGTAGTAGTAGTAGCAGCGGTGGTGGTGGTAGTAGTAGTTGTAGTTGTTGTTGTTGTTTTTGTATATTTCTTATTATCGTTACGATTATTAATGTTTGACCATTATCACGACCACCTTGATTATTATCTTTGTAACGAAAAGACCTACTGCGAAATTTTTTTGCTATGATAATTGGCCAATATAAACCAAAACAAGTGATGATTTGGCATTTCTAAGAATGGGTTTTTTATTTTTGTAGTTGTTTTACCGAGGTAGATGATGGTGGAGACGGCTTCTATTGATATGGACAAGATCTTTTGTTTATTGCTGGTAATAGTACTCTTGGCCTTTTACTTCAGAGTTCTATGAAGCAATACGAAGGTACGTGCGAACTATGAAAAATCTAACATTAAAGGTCGTATACAATTGAATATTTAACTTTACTAATACAAAAAATGTTCTATTTAGATGAAATTCTTCTCCATGATTTTGTCCTACTTTGGTTTTCATTTTTTAAAATAAAAGTTATACGCAAGAAAAATTACAAATAAATGCACAATCTGTTTCAGAAGAGGATTTGTGGTTGATTAATTTTAAGTTGAACTTAACATCACTTTAGTGAACTAAAAAACCCTTTAGGAGCAATGTTATAAAAGCGATAACGTTTCACTGCGAAACGGACGAAAGTAGAGCGTGCGGCTGAATTAACTTAGTGAGATGAATGGTAGAAACTACGGGCGAACGCGGATCATCCGCACAAACACTTTGTGTATCTTCCACATTCTGGGGCGCGGGCGTCACAATAGACTTCTCCTGACTGGCCACGAGAAAAGCAAACTTGTGTTCTTCTTCTGGCCTGGGACTCTGGGGTCTGTGGGGAAGGCTTGGCTTACCACACGGCAACCGCAAACGTGCTCTTCTCCAGCCGTAAGTAATAAAGTATTCACGGCAATCAAGATTAAGGGGGGTTTCAAGTCGATTTCTGAACGACTCATTTCAACAAAGCCTTGCGTCGCTTGGTGGTCTACAGTTTCCCACTCTTCAAGTCTTTCGATTCATCTGCATAGATGCTGTACTAAAGTGAATGTGAATTCGCTTTGCTTTTCCCCCGTCACTTCTAGGACTCGTTTGAGCTACGGATGGCCCTCTGAGGACCTCTTTGATCCAGTATATCCTAAAAGCTTCGTGTTTTCCCTAATAAGAAGAGCAAACAAGACTCAGAAATATTGTTACGGCCGATCTTATCCTTTTTTTACTCTTAACACGGAGATGCCTAGTTCATCGCAAACAGTCTCATCCGAAAAGCCGTTTTCCTCTCTTTAACTCGAAAATCCCATTTCTGTAGACCCTGCCCAGCAGCAAACGACTGTTATCTTGTACTTCGCTTCTTTGCATGTTGATACTTGCTCTAATAATAATTTTTGTTTTTTTTTAATCAGGTGAGTTGTCAATACTCGGTTTCCTTTGAATAAGACAGCAATTTTTTGCCCTTAATACAGCGCCCAATACCTGCAGCCTCGCTTTACAACTGACCTATCACCAATAGGTCCGCAGTTTTCATCATTCCCGTTCTCCGCGCGTTTGTGAGCCGGACAGGTTTTCATAATCTTGTTTTGAGCAAACATTATCCGCGCCTGATTCTTTACTTGAGCGGTTGGCCGATTATAACACTGGGCTATGAAATGGGTTCGGTAAAAAATACAAAGAATCCCAGGTTGCACCTGAATCCACTGTGAATATTGCAGTTTTATTCCTAAAGCACCTTCTCTTTTTTCCGTGTTTAGTGTTGGAAAAAGTATGCAAGCAGAAACTTGGCTCCAAGATTGGCAACGATTGTGTTTGCTTTTCTGCCTGAGTCTGTCTTCCGGTTAGGGGCCGTGCCCGAAGCGGGTCGAGATATATTTGTTTCCAACGTGTGTGCAAGAAATGACCCGGTAGTTGTCGAGATCGACGCCCTCTTCAGGGGTATCCTTTGATGTTCGGCCTGCGGTTCAAACTTAAATTTGCTTTCGGTAATTAACTGGTGAACGTTGCGCCCAAGCACCAGTGGAAATCGCGAGAGGAATACGCCAAAAAAGTCTCGTATTTCTATTTTCAGGAAGCACTTAATAATTTCTTTGATGTTCTCTTTCTTTTTTTTTTTCATAATCCCTCAAAAAAGTGCGCTGGGTGCTTTTAAATTCTATACCTCCATATAATCAGTGAACTGAATACATTTCGTGTAGGATTAGTTAATTCATGTATAGAGATTGAAACCTGTTTCCAAAATAGTATCGGGATGTTCTTTGCAATAAAGTGTTTTGATGGATGTAAAGTAACAGTTTGTAAAAGCTTTTTTTTTAATGTTTTCTAATGATTTAATAGAATCACCCTTTTTCATGCGTTCTAATGACGGTTGATTTTGAAAGCACAGAAAATGGAAGTGGGTGAAAATTTCCTAACCTTTCCTGTTTTTTCCCTATATCTTGCCGGTTTGCTTTTCCTTATTCGATTCTTGAGTGATGAGAGAAACAGTCCAACTGTGTACTAACACGGTTCTCACCACGCAGACTTTTCGCCCATTATCATTTCATTCTTTGGGTCGATATTTCGCAAAATTGTTTTCCCTACTAGTAAACATATTGCTTTTTTTACCTATGAACTTCAATGTCTTTAAAATTTGAATAGACAAATTTGAACTATATAAGAAAGTCAAAAACACTCCTTTACGTGGTTAGAAAACATACAAGCGAAGACAAAAAAAACAGTTTTACAGTTACGAGTGCGAGAAAGATTTCTCATACAATGTGTTTCACTCTTATCAACGAACTTCATTCTCGTTTTATCCTACCACCAGGTCTTGATCAGGCCTTTCATATGAATCTAAGATCTTCATTAGAGACGTGCCTTGGCAAATGTAAAATCAGTGTTAAAAGGTTATAACAGATTGGGAAGCAAAGGTCACATTCATAAGATCAAGATCTTTCAGGGACGAATGGCAGCCCTAAAAAAAATTCATGTGAAAGAGAAAACTTTCATGCCCATACAGTGTAATTTCTTTGAGGTTGGGATTTGAGGTATTGTTCATAAGATGTCACATCATTTGAGGGCGTTTTTTTTTTAAAAAAAACTGATATCAAATCGCCAACATAACAACGACCTATTTCAATAAACATTGTGTTTAAGTAATAATATAGCTTACTTGTGTGGAGCACGGGCCCGAAGACTGATGTATCGTTGTTAAATGTGGAACAGTTCCACCGCCTGTCTTGGAACTGATGTTGACATTCCTGAATGCCCATAGCAGCGCCCTCGCGGATCACGTCCAGTAGACGGGCGTCATCTCCACAGATGTCTCTCTGGTGAGGCTGCAGGTACGGCAGCTCTTCACACAGGCTATCAGGCATGTAGCGCACCTCGTCGGCCAGAATCTGGTAAGAGCTGGCTACACCCAGGTACCTGGCAACAGAACACAAACATGGTCAGGTTCATGGCGTTTTGGTTAAAAACAAACTTGCAACATAACTACATCAACAGAATTGTGTTTTCCAGGGGCGTGTTGCCTCTACACTAGTACAAGAAAAAAAATGCTACTTACATGTTAGGCGACTACAGTAGACCAGGAGCAACCAAGAAGTTTCAAAATTTCCCATATTGAGTTATTAACATTCGACTCTTAAAGAGGTTAAAAGGATTATAACCCGGGCTTATCTGTGTCTTGGGCTACTCCGTTTTGAAAACAAGCAAAATGGTTTACTGTATAGAAAATTATTATTAATGGCTCCGACTCTAAATTAGTCAAAGCAAATCATGCCTGATACACCTCGTTGCCTCAAACTTGCTTATTTGAGTACGAGCGAATAAAACAATTTTGAATGCATAAAAGAGAAAATCAAAGCGGAGTGACAAGAAGTTTTGCTTTTAAAAAAATGATGGAAATAAATTTATTGTTTATTATATTGTTGTTAATTTTAAAAACCCGACATGCGTACGCACAAACGGGGTTGGGGTTTTCAAATGTTTTAAAAGTTCCCCTCCCAAGCCCCTCCCCCCCTCCTCCGTCATTCCGAGCATAAGGAAAAAGCTTCGCAAGTTGTGTACCAGCTTTTACAAATTTTCGCTGTAAAATGAAATAGTTATGTAGTCTAAACTTGAAACAATATTGTTCTTCAATATTTTCCATGCCCAATGTTTATGATGTTGCAGTGAGAAGGGGTCACGGGTGTCAGTTTTGTTATCTTTACTTGTATCAGGTTCGTTAATCTCACCTGAAGTGCGCATTTTCTATTCCCATGTGGTTTGTTTCTATCTTCCCATAGATTATTTACTTTTCTGGAGCAGTTTGTTCTCTTTGACCCTTGTCTCCCGTGCGATTTACACATTACTGTCTTGCACAGTAGAACTGTACAGGCATTGCAATAATCTACAGATTTGTGTTTTCTTCTTCTTCTTCATCTTTTCCTTCTTCTTTTCAGTCTTCTTCTTTTCATTCTTCTTCTTTTTATTCTTATTCTTCTTCTTCTTTTTCTTCTTCTTCTATTTGTCGTTATTTCTTCTAATGTATATATGTGCTCTTTGAAAAAAATTTTTTTCGATATTTTTTAATAGACATTCGACTTAAGTTTTTAGCAAATGAAAGAAAAGATGTGAGTGGTTCCATAGGACTTAGAGCAATGAATATTACTATAAATATTCCCTTCTGTGCCGTAGATATTAAGTTTGGGGCAGACACAGGTACTCACGGGTGTCCACACTGTTCTGCCACCAGTCAATCTTTTATTCATTTTATTTCATGCAGTTTCTTCTTTCCTGATCGGTCTCTTTACCTTCCACAACCTTTCATTATAGCAGCCACCGTATAAATAGACCCTTGAATATTTTTTATATTAGAAAGACTCTTCGGGTGTTGCAATTTTTTTCCTCAATTCTAGTATCAAAGCAATTATTTATCTTAAAATTGTGTAAACCTATTATTGATTTGCGTACATTATTTCCGATACTTTGTTAGATCTAGAAGGTTATTTGTATAAATAATCATTCATTACCTTTAACCGTATTTTAAACAATAGCTTTTTATTTAGAAAGCGTAACTTTTCACATGGTTCTGTGATTTTTTGGAAGTTATCACACGTTAAAAAAAAAGAGATGAAAGATGAATATATTCTGTAAAAAAATATTACCCCACCTTTCTAGATCTATATCGTTGTGGTACTGATATGTACATTTTTTCAAGTCTGTGGGTGAGTGTATAAACGTTAGCAAGTTGATGGAAACTCAGACAACACAGTAACTTTGAGGAACAAACTCTTCTCACTATAGTAATTAATTGCTTCAAAATCATTAAATTAAATCAGTTTTTACTTCATTTTCCGAATTCTAGTCTCAAAAAAGGTTGTATTACACAAAGCTCTCACTGCATCATCAAAATTCTAGGAGAATAGAGATATACACACACACACGAGAGAGAGAGAGAGAGAGAGAGAGAGAGAGAGAGAGAGAGAGAGAGAGAGAGATGAGCCCATAAACGATTGCAACCAATGTTAGCCACCGAAATCCCACTCCTGCCGTATTTTTTAATTAACCCAAACAAAAGCTTACTTTTGGTCGTTTTGGCTTCGCCAAATTTCGGTGGTACTCACGATATTCTTGTAAAAATTACTGCACTGATTCGACTAATCATCATCATCCCAATCTTAACTTTGACCTGGCGCCAAATCGATGCCAGTTCACACACGAGGGGTGCTTGAGAGATGCCAGGGTAATTGGATGCACAATGCATCATAAACAGCACCCAGGGAGAGGCGAAAGAGCGCAACAACAAAATGCCATCGATACCGACTGAGATATACACCGCTGATCCCCTTGGGCGCCAACAGACATGGACGCAGCCCATAATTTCCAGGCGAGCGTTGACTCAGATCTCCCAGCGGTATAACTAGGGCATTATTATGGCAGTTGGGTATCCGAGGATCTAAACACGGGAAGCTTGCTGAGAGATAATTTTCTCTCATAAGACAGAAATAAAACAAAATTTAAGACGTGCCAATCCCTGCTACGGTGCCCTTAATGCCAGATCATGTTCCTGTTGATCTAACTTTGGGTTATTTGACCCACAGAGAATAGACAAAAATTAGAACACGGTGGCTCATTCACCAAGCTCTAAAAATATGAGAACCTGCATAATAGGGGGGGGCTACTTTAATTATGAATATAGATCAAAACATTTCTGTATTATTTAAGTGGTTTTGTACCCTAGACAAAAAAGAAGATTCTGACGTCTTTTACGTTTTTTCGGAGATCGAGAGGTTTTGATATAAGTCAGGAAGAGCGAATCATAACACTGGCAGACACTCTGCAATGAAGTGTCACAACTAGGTTTATCAACACCAGCAGCAATAAACAAAATGACTTGTATACTTTACCAACGATAATCAAAATGCGTACATAAAGGAAGAGGAGAAAAAGAAGGAGAAGAAGAGGAATTGATGATGATGATCATGATCATTATCATGATGATGATGATGATGATGATG
>BMAT01002238.1:120220-133123 GCA_019649035.1 Elysia marginata | reverse complement strand
TTCATTTTCAAAATGACGTGCTTTTAAAAATATAATAAAAGGGAAAGGAGCAGTAGAAATTATGTAGTCGAAATAGCCTTCATGCTAGACGCACTGAGTTTTAGTTGTAAAATTAATGTATAAGTATCAATTTTGGACGAAGTAGTAGTAATCGCAGTGGTATTAGCAGCTACAGCAGTAGTATTAGTAGCAGCAGCAGCAGCAGAAGATTAGTAGTAGTAGTAGTAGTAGTAGTAGTAGTAGTAGTAGTAGTTTTAGTAGTAGTAGTAGTAGTTTTAGTAGTAGTAGTAGTAGTAGTAGTAGTAGTAGTAGTAGTAGCAGGGATTGCCTCAGTCTAGAAGTAGGCCTAGATTGCTTAATGAAAAATATTCAATTTGGTGTGTAGAAATACTGTTAATGCAGTAGTGGGAAAAACCAGAGAAATAGTGATCGTTCTTTCTGGTCTTAGTCATTTTCCTATTTATTTTCGTGTTATTATTATAGAGATTGAATAAGCAAAGAGAACTTAGCTTCTTTATTAACTTAATTTGCTGTTATCATTAAGATGGGTATTTTACGTTCCTAAATGTTCTCTCCAGTCAATTTACCCACTCTTTGCAGATGAGCATTTCGTTACCTTTTACCTATATGCTTGTTTAATGGAACAAGTTTCAAATCAACTTTGTTTCTTACCCCCTGAGTTGCCCAAGACTTGTTTCTTGTTTGTTTTATCAAGATCCCAGGAGGTGGTCTGTCTCGGCGCGACCGACGGGAGTACACACCCCCACCCGGGATGCTCACGCAGGTGAAACGAGGCGGGTTATCAGAGCGAGGCGTAATTACGTCAGATACCATAAGTTCGTTACAGATAATAATATTTGACGCCAACATGCTACAATAGATTCTCAGTCTCCAATCTGGTAGGTTTTTGTTCTTCTTGCAAATGACTGGTGGCTGTATGTCTGTATTACTGCGTTAGCTTTCTGTAGAGCGAGTTTTTATTCAAGCTCTTTTTTTTATTTCTGGAGTTGTTGGTTGGTTGGTAGAATTTGAAGGTCTCTTTTCAACTGCAAGGTTATATCAGAGACGGCGCTTGGGGCAATTGAAAGCGTGCTGCCACACTGTGATGTGAGGAGCGCTTGCATACACCACACTCAGTCACATTATAATGACACCGGGCTAACCAGACTTAGCACTAAATCCATAATGCCAGACACTAGGCGGATCAGCTGCTAATACCAATTTTAAAGTCCTTGGTTTGACTCGGCCAGTGATCGAACCACGCACCTCCCGATCTCGGAGCGAGTTTCTTACCGCTAGGCCACATAGCCGGTTTTATTTCTGGAGAATTGTTAAAGCATATCTTGAAATGTGTTTAAAGGCTAATTTTTACACAATTATTACATGGATAAGTATAATAAGCAACACCAATAATTGAACACTGTTAGTAGTAATAATAGCAACAAATTAAGATTCTGTTTTCAGAGTTTTCTTTTTGGGTGATATTATTGAAATTTTTTTACTGTTATTTCCACAATAATATCCAATTATTATCATTATTAGAAATATCCGAACTATCAAATTTGATTTCAGAGGATGGCTTCTAGGCTCTTGGTTCCCTGAAGAGGAGGCAATCAAATCTCAAGGAGAAAATAAATTACTGTTGTCCCCACTTGGCGCCTATTATGTTTTTTAACAGAGAGCTAACTCCGGTTAAACGTGCGTGTAGTTTGTTTCTACAGTCTGAATGATTTCTCGTTTCTCTACTCCAAGCGTATAAAATTAAGTTTCTATTAAAATGTCGTCAAACTGTCTCCTTGTGAAGAGTGGGCTTTGTATTTTCTTTTATGTTGTTTCCTCTCTCAAATACGATACTCGCAAATATCCTATGAAGTTTTGGATCAGCAAAGGCGATTCTGTTTTTTTTTTTTTATTAGTTTTTATCCCTGCACACATTATAGTACAGTGTTTTGACTTTCACTGTTTCTTTTTCTGACTTTCAGTCTGGTAACTAAAAACTGTAATGTTGCTGCATCCAACTGAGAGTTCATTTTAACTTAAGACAAACTGGCAAAAGTAGAAAATTTTAAACTGTCTAGCTCTTCTTGTCTCAGACTTGCCAGTAACACTACGCTACCCTGAAACCTCTTGAGCTTATAAAGAGACAACTGAAGTGGGCTATTCGTACTTTAATATAATATAATCAACATGTCTAAACCACACAATCCTAAACGAATATGGGTATCGTCCAGCAAGCATTCCAAGAGACATATTTTGTTTGTTACCCATATCTGACCCGATGCAATATCGCGTAGGATAAATAAGTATTCAAAATTATAAGATAAAATAAGTATGACCAGTACACAGATTCCAGTCAAAAACCATAAAAGGTCTAGGTCTCGACTTCCTGGGTAAAGGTTGCTGGCTCACAACCAACAAAATTTGAACTCGAATTTTTAAGGGTCTGATCGATTCTGTGTGGCATCAAATGGGATAAAGCAAGAAAAATAATATCCGTGTTTGATGTTCCTCGGCAATCTAAGGGCTCGTGATTGTAAGAAAGGAATCAACACCCGGCAAACAAATTAACGTAACCGTAGATACACCGGGGTTCTCGATCCGTCAAAAAATCTATGAACATAGAGCATTGAGTGTCTAAGACTGTGTACTGATATTTCATTTGAAGATAGATCAAAGTCAAATGTGGAAAAATTAATTTAAATAATCAGTTAGTTGCGCTATGGCTCTCTTTTTGCCTGTCCATCTATCTGTCTGCTCGTCTGCCCATACATCTATCAATTTTCCTAACTGTTTTTCGTACATGTTTTTCTGTTAACCTCTCTTTATCAACCTGTTAATTGGTGTTATCTACATAACTATTCCTACTAATCAAAATCTCTCTCTCTCTCTCTCTCTCTCTCTCTTTCTCTCTCTATCTCTCTCACTCTCTCTCTCTCTCTCTTCTATCGACACATTTGTTTTCTCCTAGAGTTTTTTGTGATACTTAAGTATTTGTTTTCGCACATAGATTTTTATCTGACCATAGTGAAACAGGAAATCTCGAAAGAGAAAGAATTTTCAATATTTAGAAACAGAAATGATGAGTGAGACACAGAGACAGGGCGAGACAGAAACAGACAGAGAAAGAGACGCTCACGCCAGACAAACGAACTCACTCAGAAACAGTGGTCTCGAGCAAGAAAAACTGAGACAATTTTTGCACTAAATTGTTTTCGGGTGAAATTTGTAATTCTAACAGAGAATAGAAATCTACATGATAATATAATGATGAATAACGTTCTAAATTGTGTCGTTTTCATGAGCAAGTAAACATACCCCAGGGTTAATAGAAAAACAAATAAAATGAACAGAGCAAGCCCTGAGACTGAACGGACTTGATAAGGTTTGCGGCGGTTTCCAGCGGCAGACTCGACAGTAGACACAATCGGCGAGCGACAAGTTCGTGCTCTGCAGTTCGTGGTGCGGAGGATGATGAATGGAGTTCAACACCCGTCATTCACTGCACTTTACTTTATGCCGGATAATAAGTGTGATTAGAAGGAAGGTGAACCGCGGCAGACAGACGGTGAGAATGTTTTGGAATGCAAGTGAACTGGGTCTACAGGAGGAAGATGTGAAGGGGTTTAGGGGATGAAGTCGGATAACATTAATACAGAAAGATTAGATGGACGGCTAAGAAAAAAAAGTTATGGACATTCAAAAAAAAGAGATAAAAGTAGGTTGCAGAAGACGTCAGGAGAATTTTAAATATTAGGAGCAGAGAATTCGGCTGAAGTTGTACAAAAAGTTATTTGGATTTATGTTTTCAGGTTGTGACGGGTGAATGGGTAAAAATGCACCGAGTGAAAAAGGCAATATAACGTCAGTTTTGTTTCATATTCAGAGAGACGAAATTCTGAATGAAATTCATCATTTTTACGTTTCTTTCTCTCTATATCTCTCTGACTAACTGTCTGTCTGTCTGTCTATCTTTCTCCCTCTCTATCTGTCTCTCTTTGTCTCTCTCTATGTCTGGTCTAGGTTCAATCTCTATGCCCACTGCTACAGATGACCGTTGTTAAGCGACACCTCATAATGCCACTGATGATGTGGACCAGAATGAGGGGCTCCTGCCTCCTGCTCTCCCCTCTAGTGATGGATAGCCCCAGGACACGTCGAGCCGCCCCTGTTTGTGACAAGTCTCACAGAATCTGGGACAATGACATGGGGCAAACACTGCAGAGAGAGAGACAGACAGAGCTGTGTGATTTAAAGCACTGAATACATGATGGAATGTCAAGAGGCTGTTTATCATATATTCTTGAATGCAGTTTTGGACATACTAATTATTCCATGGCAGAAGTCTATCTGTCAACCATTAGAGTTGTGATTAGGAACAGATCTCGAGGTTGGTAAGGAGATGGCATGGACACGTTTTACATTTGCATATGAATTTTCTCTCCTACGTTCGAGAGAAAATGAAAGAAAAGACCGATAGAGCAAAAAACCGTATGCATTAAGAGGTGAACAATCAGGCACCCGTAGAGAGAGGCAGAATACAAAAAAACAGCAATCGAAGATCGGTATGAGAAGATGCCTTAGGGAATCAAGAACAAATTAATGAAAAGATTATTAGAGAAGCAAAGAGGAAACATTAGGGACAAATCTGTTCGGAAAGGGATAAACTGGCTGATCATAACAATACATAAAGCAGGAAAACGTCTCAAAAGGTCTAAGAGTTACAATAGTGTGACGTGTAGCGTTGGTACATGTAAACTGCCGTCACCAAAAGAACTAAAAAAGAGCTCTTTGTGGTTGTCGATGGTGCTATGGTGGGTTTCTGAATTTTCATTTGAATACTCACAGTCATAGTAGACAAGTTTACTTCTAAAAAGTAAACTTTGAAGATTCTTTAGAAGACTCTGTATGACTGATTTGCCTTTCTTTTAGCGCAACAATCGGAATTCCTGCAAAAATCGATAAACTTGTATCCCTGATATTAAAGGTTACAAATTAGACAAATGGCGTTGAAATGTCAATTTGTTCAATATCAGTTAACCTTTTACAAAATAATTATTTGGATTTAGAAAAATGGGGGTGGCGAGACAACTAAATTTGTCAGTGTACTAAAAGGAAAATTACGTTGTTTTCGTGTCTTTGTGTTTATAAAGCTAGTTTTTGTAGTTATTCCTGTGACTATGTCTGTTACTGCGGTACTGTGAATTTTGTCGGAGTCCTGCTTTCAGTTAATTCTGTTACTAAGGTACTGTGAATTTCTTCGGATTTCTGCGCTGAATTCGCCAGTGTGAAAGCCGTACAAAAATTTATTTCTAAGATTAACGTTATTGGCTGCTCATAGGTGCTTGATGATTATCACTTAAGGGTTGGTTTTAAAACGCACTGAGAAATTTGCTTTCATACACATAATTGAAATTTTTTTTCGAGAGATGTCTTGCTCGACACTAGTTTGAAAACCAAACAACATATACTCATAAACTATGGTATATGTTGTTTGGTTTTCAATATCGTTTGCAAGTTATTATTTCAACTTAGGCCTAGATTTTTGCTGTATATTTTTGGGAGTACACAGACAAAATCTCTTTCAGTCCCTCACCCTGCCAATCTAGTACAGGCCAATCGTTTAAAAACTGTCATTCTCAATGCATAAACACTGTTCTACAACGAGCTCAAGTCTTATAATACGAGTGAACAAATCCTTATGATACGAGTGAACAAATCCTTATCATACGAGTGAACAGATCCTTATGATACGAGTGAAGAAATCCTTATGATACGAGTGAAGAAATCCTTATGATACGAGTGAACATATCCTTATGATATGAGTGAACAAATCCTTATGATACGAGTGAACAAATCCTTATCATACGAGTGAACAGATCCTTAAGATACGAGGGAACAAATTTTTATCATACGAGTGAACAAATCATGATCATACGAGTGAACAAACTCTGATCATACGAGTGAACAAATCCTTATGCCACAGTGTCAGCCGCAACAAAATAAATTTCTTTTGATTTATAAAAGAAAATCTTTTCTGCTATTTATTTGCAAAAAGAAGGTGAACAGGATGAAGGCAAATAAAAACCAATATACCATTACGCGATGTTTTATTTAACTCATCGAGTGACCCTTTATAAAACGCTCTATTATCATAAAACAGACCTGACACTGCATGCATTCATACCAGCCTGGGAATGGAAGCTTAACCATCAATGTGAGCCCGCAACAGACGAAGATGTGTTTATATCTTTTTTTGCACTTTTGGCACCTCAATTGAGGATGCGCGATAGAAAGGAGCACTGTCTCGGAATGCCTAAATATAATCTTTAGGGCTGCGAAAGATCAGATGTCACTGCAGAAACTTTGTTTGTGCGTTTAAATTTTTGTTTTAGACATTCATTTATAGCATGAAGCTTTAAAAAAAGGATTTATTTCATCTAAATATGCGTTAAGCTGCTTTTCTTGGTAGAAGGCTTTGTTGGTGGTGCTTTGGTAAAGTTTTAGATAAATTTTTTTAATTAATTCTTTTACATGATGTAATTGCCACCGCGTCTGAAAAACTAATTTCTTTTTAAAAGATGAATATTGTTGTTATTATTATTATTATAATTATTATTATTATTATTACTATTATTATCCTTATTATTATTGGCGAAGGTGATGATGATAATAATAATGACGATGATAATGGTCATAATGGTTGGCGTGAAGAAAAAGAAGAAGAAGAAGAAGTAGAACAGCAAAAAAAACAACAACAACAACAACAAAAGAAAAAAGAGGTAGCAACAATGGCTACAATTAACAATAGCGAATTGTTGTAACATTGTTTTCTTTACACTATCATTTTTCAAAAGCTTGAGTATCTCAAAATGGTGAGGCGAGCAGTGACGAAGATAAAAAAGTAGATAATGAAAGCCTACCATGGATTTAATGATTGACCATACTCACAACAAGGCGTTAATAGGCTTATTGGGCGAGACACCACCACAACGCTTACTATGCTATTATGCATTCTCAAAACAAATCTTCGCTGATTATGAACTTGTTTTATGGATAAAAATTAAGGTCTCATCTTTACTCCTCCGCTGTGTGCGATAAATAATTATTGGTATAAGACTAGGTGGTATATGATCTTGCCTTGCTTGTGTTATATCGAAGTCTTAAATTTTATGTTGTAATGCTGCCAGATACCATTACCTTTTCTTCAAAGCTCACGTTATAAAACATGAGGCGCACCTAAATTTCGTTCGTTGCGAGCAAAAAAATCGACAATCACGCTATACATACAGGAGCGTTGGAACGATATTTCATTGATCATAGTAAAGTGAGAAATCGTGTTGTGACGACCCATTAAGAGAACATTATAATTCTGAGAAATACATAGTAGGTCTGCGAGTCGATTGACTGGCGGTTCCGGGGAATTGTTTATAACATTCCTGTTCGATAGCAGCACGTATTCAAATTGGACACTTGTTGCAGGGAAAACACACCCTTGCGCTTTGCGTGATGAAAAACCATAACTGTATAATAACGGGTTTTTTTTTTAGTATTTTCTAGGATCTGGCTGTAAGTTAATTTACATCATCTCCCGGACGCTGACAGGCAACCTAGGCTCCCTTGCCTTGCCTTGCCAGACAGAACAGACTTTGCCTTGAACACTGAAACACCGAAATCTTGAGGGCCGGGTGTGCGGATTTTAGCTAATCTATAGGTTCATATTCCAGGCTTAAGCTTTCAAAAGCTCTCAGGCGTCTCCGAGATTATGATGAACCTGTGCATGATATTACATTTTATAAGAAAAAATGCAGCTGTACTTATCATTTGATTATTTCGTTGCGGTTTCTTTTTTCTCTGTCTGATTTCAGAGAGAAATTCGTCTCAAGTCAAAGGTGTACATGATTTAAAAACACACTTATTGTGACCTTTGTGGCAAATACGTTTATAAAATTTAATTTTCAATGGTGGTTTTCGGCTGAAGTTTCTATTCAATAAGATTGAACATAAAATCCTGGTTGAAAATTCTTTTAGCTAAAGAGATGTTGAACTTTTGATTGTTGGAGCCAACAATTGCAACATAAAGGAAAGAAGACAACTTTGATTTTTTAAGTAACTTCAGTTCAGTTTTCGCAAGGCTTGTTCCGGTAAAATTATTCTAGTACAATAATCATTTAAAATAATAAAACTTCAGAAAGATTTTATAATGTAATTAGGCCCTTACCCCATTACTGCTATTTTTTATCAAGGAATAAACACCTAAGTGTTATTTTGTTCATCAGAAAAGGTGATCCTGATAATTATCATTTAAGTCACAAAATTTTAGACTACTAGCTAACAGATTGCTGTGTCCTTTTTAGAGTGGGAAATGCCACTAAAGCCTAAGAATAAGTAGGTCTATTATTGTCCGCCCATTGATTTTACATTAAAAATATGGCCCCAGTTTTATACCGCCGATGACTTTACATATATTTGACGTAATTAAAGAACGTTCTATTTCATTCATTTAGATTAACTTGCTCTGTTAATGATTTTACGAGTAAATGGTTTCTAAAATATTATCGGGTGTCATAAACTATTAAATTACTGTCGAGCGCATGGCAAAATGTTTTTTGTCTGTTTCTATGCTATTCGGCATCTATAGATAAGCCTGTGTCAAATGGATCACGTTTTAGCTATGGCCCAAATTAGAGAACTTTTTATGCTAAATCTTTACCCAGTCTTCGTCAGATCTTAAGTTTCTTATTTATCAGAGAAAAAAAATACAAATTATTAAATCTTATAACTTAAGTTTTTTTTACATCGTTTGCCGTAAATCAGGCTTGATAATTCCTTATGAATCGCTAAATTAGATTGGCTTAGTTACACTATCCCTCAAAACCTTGGGTTTTAGCATTTTTGAGCCAATAGGAACCTAATGGGGGTATTCGGTTCGGTCCACGAGGAGCCGTCGTCTGACAGTAACTGTTGCTTTAAAGTCATTTTGAGTAGTAATACGGTAAACATTTAGGAGGTCAGGCGGGCTGACAACGTGTACGTGACAGTGTAGGAGGCAACTTACCACCATGACGCATGGACGACCTGTAGCACAGAGAGAAGGATGACAATCCCGCACGTCCAGCCGTGAGTTCCACTAGACATTGTGATGGTGAGGCGACAGGGTTGTTGGATGAGGGCGGCGCCCTGATTGTGGCCGGTAGTGCCAGGCGCCACGTCACTCACTGATGAGGATGAGTAAAAAAAATTGCCAGGTATGGGCTGTCAGGGGTCACCTTGTGTTGTCTGGCGGGTAAAGGTTCCGCATTGCGCTAGAAACTGGAGGAGAAAATATGTAGAGAAAGGTTTTAAAAAATACGAGTAATAGTTTACTCAAAATATATCAGTATTACTGCGCCATGAGCAGGAATAATAATATTATTATTAATAATAATAATAATAATAATAATAATAATAATTCTCGTAATAAAAGACAACAATATGTTGCAGCAGAAACAAACCAATAGCCTTTTGTTCTAACGAACAAAATACGTGTATTACATAAGGGGCATACATAATGTCATAGGCGATTTTGTTAAATCATTTACCCAAGTAAACTGAAGAGTAACTCTCGAAAATATGAGCTATCTCTTAGTCTTATCCAGCTATTAAATTAGATTCATAATCCTTTGAGCAAATTTTACTTGTATGAAAATAAACCAGTTATTGGTGAAACCTTAAAAGTAACATTGGATACTTATTTTTAATGTAATGGGTGAAAGGTAAGCTTATAAAAGGTTTCGACATTGTGATGGAAATAACTATGATAGGTGGTATGTTTTGATGGTATGTGGTTGCTTTATATGGCAAGGCTTCTCGAAATATTATTGCACTGGACAAATAGGTCAAATTTGGTAAAAGGTTGCACGTTTATGCTTTTAGCTTGTGTAAAATATTGAGATCATGTGAATACATGCATCGCAGCTATAAATAAAATAAAAAAAACATTTAAAACTAGGGGGGGTACGGAAAATATTAAAAAAGAGAACTCATTTACTTTATAAGAAAAAAGGGTAATCTATTCAAAGCTCATAGTCAGAAATATTCCATTAAACCAACGACTGGGTAGAAAACCTGATGCAGGTTTTGGTAAACACGTCGAGATCTGAATAGTTTGACAGTTTAACATCAGTTATCATCACCAATTGTAAAAAAATGTTGGGGAGGGGGGTGTTTGTTATAAAAACTTTTTTTTTTGATTTAGAGAAATTAGTCTGAACAAAGGTAAGAAAATAAGTCTGAACAAAGGAAAGAGAGCCTATGCTCGTTGAATCATGGAGTGTTTACTCTATCTCAATAATGAGAAAGGAAACACGGTGCGAAACGCAACTCAAAATGTCAAAAGGAGAGGTGGCCGGTGTATCACCTGCTTTGTGAAGGTATCGCCTAGGTAGGATAAAATATTCGAATATCAACTCTGCTTTGTGAAGGTATCGCCTAGGTAGGATAAAATATCCGAACATCAACTCTGCTATGTGAAGGTATCGCCTAAGAAGGATAAAATATCCGAACATCAACTCTGGAACCTTGTTAACTTGTGTACTAATAAAGTATTGTTGTGTACACGCCGCCCTCTCCATCCTCATTTTATTTGTAAATTTTTTTTATTTAAAAGTTGGTAGATTGATTTGTTAAATAGCACATATCTATTTCTCTCTTTAAATGCCTGTATGCCTGCCATTCTGTATGTCCGAATACTTGTTTAAATGTAATCCCCCATCTACTCACTCATCTTTTTTGCTACAATCATTTGTCTCTCTTTTAACTAGACCAAGTTAAACTAATTTGCCGATTTTTTTTTAATCAGTGAGAGTTGTTTTTTTCTCAAAGTTTTTTTTTATAATTCTTGCACTATTACTTTTTTTTTTCAAATATTATCAATTACTGATTATATATCGATTAACTGTTAACTATGCAACCCATACAAAATGTTAACGCATTTATCGAAATGTTTCGTAGAAGTTCACATAGCATACTGCATCATTCTGTTGTTGGTCTGCTTTTTGTTGTTGTTGTTGTTGTTGTTGTTGTTGTTGTTGTTGTTGTTGTTGTTGTTGTTGTTGTTGTTGTGCTTTTTGTTGGTGGTGGTGGTGGTGTGGTAGTGGAGGGGGGTTTATGTTAGGGATGATGCGCATATTTAACAATTTTAAATTTCTTTCATGACTTCAGACTTTGGTGACCTTTAGTATTAGTTTCATTGATTAACGCTGACTAACTCGCACAGAGACGTCGACAAAGTTTAGAGATGTTTTAAGAACAATTAACTGAGTCATCGTTTGAATGAGCATTAGCAAAACCTGGCAGAGCGTGATTTCTTCAAAGGAAACCTTGTAAACAGACGTGACTAGCAATTCAGTTTTGACGGCACGGCGATGGAGACACAAAAAGAAAAAAAAAACAAAAAACAAGAGGAATGTAGAATCTATGAAAATATGAATGCGAAGATGGCTGCGATAAAAATACATACCTGCAAGAAGAAGTGTTGGGAAGGTGGGGGTTTGTGGAAGAGAAACATGATCAGGTTGGGAGAATTAATGCAAAACTAACGGATGTGGCTAGAATCTGCGTATTATGATTATGATTTTAAGGACTGGGAGAGGTTAGAAAAGCGGGCAATATTGTAAGCACATAAAGCTCTAACAGGAAGGAGAGTGAGAAAGAAGAAAAAATAATACGATTGAAAAAAGCAGCTTGATACGTCTGTTTGAGTGACAGAAAAGATTATTTAAGAGATAAGATATTAGGATAAAAAAATGCCAGTGAGAGGTATAAATATCTAGAGAGGAAACGGGTTTGGGAAGAAAGAGGAAAGCAAAGAGTGGGAGAATTAAAGGCAGTTAGACCAAGCGAGGTCAAAGAGAGGATAGCGAAGAAAAAGAGAGGGTAGAGGAGGAGGGATGGGGCGCAATTCAACACAAACACTGTAATTAGAGATCCAAGAAAAAATGAGTCCTTGTTTTATGTCAAAGAAACGTGAGTTCGCAACAAGATATCATTATTGTGTTAGTCATTCCGATGAAGTGTTTAGTAGCCTAGACATGAGGTCGACAATGGTCGTGTTTCGGAAAAACTGTTAAATCTGATAGGGTGAATCACTCGATGAGTGTGCTATATTAAATTATTGACAGTAGTGTCGCCGTACTCTCGCAGCTGCTTTGAAAGAAAAAAAAATAAGCGATGAATGCATTAAAAATTTAGTTCTTCTTCATTTTTGTTGTATTATTTTGATTGTTTTTCGTTTGAGCTTTGGTAGTTGCTTTTTTTTCTTTCTTTGTTTTTGTTATCTGTCTCGTGGTTGTTCTTGTTTTATAATGGGTAGATGACCAAAGTGTTAAAGGCCTTGAATCGCTAAACTGCTCTGGTTTTTGCTGTGCTCTGATTTGTTTGTTCTGGGTGTTTTGTTTTGTTAATTTCTAAATAACCATTTTGTTGGAAAGTAGCGACTTCGTCTATTTGTACAGGCGGTATGAGTTTTAATTAATGACTTTGATCATTTTCTCAAAGTCTTTTTTCGCCATAGAAATTTCACGTTGGAGTCGCAATATTGATTTCAACACGCCAATAAGCAGTTTGAGTTTAATAATATATGCCGAAATTTACACAAATTTGCTTTACCTAGAACAAAGTGAGAAAAGATCAAGTATTAATTTTGAGGTTTGAAGAAGATTTAGTATGGATTTGGCGTTATCAGTCATCATTTTTTTTCAACTTGGTATTTGAATGTGATTTGTATTGAATTGCAGTTTTAAAAGTCCATAAATCTACAAATAAATAATTTATATTTGAAAAGTAAGAAATTTCTAACCAACGAAAAAATGAAAATGCAAGCAGTGCTATACTAAACATGCAGTTATTAGAATTGAATGTTTGTAT